>VWZD01009267.1:282181-362446 GCA_013396695.1 Sakesphorus luctuosus
ATACAGGATCAGAATTCATAGGTAATTAAAAAAATCCTATTGCATCTGGTTCTGACTTTAGGCATATATGTAAGTTTTCTGATCAAATATCTCCCACAATATGTGTTTTTTAAAGTATAACATAAGACTGTGTTTGTGTTAACAGATGTACTGCCCTTGATAGGTGCTGAAAGCCCCTTGGACTTGAAGAATGTCCTGAATTTGCACTATCTTTAGCAAGAGAAGAAAATGCTCATCATCATGTAGGAAGTAAAAGAGCCCTGATTTCCAGGTCTCAAAAAAATGAGAAATCTTCAGCTATATTAAAGGGCCATAAAGTCTTGCAAGTCCTTATGAATTCAAAATAAGGTTTCATTGTTCCTTAGGTGAAAACTCTTAGAAACATGCCTGTCATTAAGTCCTGAATGAAATATACATTATTTATTGTATTGTATAATCTGATTATATTCATATTAGGTTGCTCTCTTGGTCTTACATGTGTTCATGTTGGTGCCAAGTATTCCTTTTATTTCCCCTACGTATTTTAGTGTAATAGTCCCTGTTAGCAGAAGTGCAATGATTGGGGTATAGAGACCTAAAATGACTGAATTTTGCCCTTTCTACTCCTTTTGCCCTGTGTTTATAATACAGCTAGTATCACTGCTGACATTTATAGTACTTATGGTGCACTGCTCCAGATACTGGAAAATCTCCAGCAGGGAAGCTTCTGTATATCTGATCCTATTCTAGTAAAGGATGTGGAATCACACCAACATAAATACTGATACAAGTGCTCTCAAATAAGGGCATCTGACAGACAACAAGTATTTCTTTTATTTGTGGACGGAAGTAAAGCTCAAGTAAAGCTCAAGTGGGTGTTAGGATTTCTGACTCTAGGTTTGGCTGTGTGTCTTCAAGAATTGTCTCTCACAAACTATGAACTATGCACCAGATATAAAGAGTTGCACCAGGCTTTAAAAGACTGGAATACAGTAGTATAAAACATTTAAACATTTAATGTACTGTCAAATAGTCAGCTAATGACAAAACACAGTTAGTTGTTCATTAAACCCCTCTTCTTGTGGCTTCACTAGGATGCAGTTAATCCACCAGTACTTCTATACTTTATCTTCACTGTGGAACCAAGTTGTTGAGATTCCAAAGCATTTGGTTGAAACCACAGTGTGGTAAGGTGTTGGCTGGACAAAAAGCTCAGCAATCTTATGCTGGTGCAAGAGATAAATACATAGCCTAACTACCTAAAAATGTGACTTTATATTGTTTAAATTATTATTCTGTTTGTATCAGAGAGATGTGGTAGTTCTTTAGTAGGGTGTGGGAACTGGACACAGAGATCTCAGATGGTCTTAACTGACCTTTTAAATTTTGCAAGCCAGGATAGGAGTTCATGTATCATGTCAGCTCTTGCAATGAGGTGAGAGAATGCAGCAGAACTGAGTGATGGTGTATCTGAAAGCTGAAGTCACATGCAGAGGGAGCAGAACAAGCAGCTGTCTGGCATGGAGGGAAGTCGGTGTTGGTTTCCTTTTTTTCTCAGCTAGTGTGAATGCCTAATGTTAAAGATGGAATGAAATGGTTCTTGTCTATTGCCACTCCCATGTTCCCGAAATAGCAACTAGATACTAAAAAAAGGATAAATGCTTAAGATCTGAAAGTAATCTAGTGGTTCCTTAGTTAGTAGTGATTCTTTGGTCAATAGTGTTGGCCAGTTGCCTCTTCACAGTAGAGACAGTAGAGGAAATGTTGCTGTCTGTCCTGCCTTTCTTCCTATTCCTTCCAAACAGTCTGTGAGAACAAAAGGTCAGGCCTGTAAATAGAAAAGCTTCTTTTGCATATCATCACTACTTGATAGATACAAATGTAACCTGTTCTCACTTAACTCCTGCCATAAAAGTCTTATGAGTGTTTCCCATATAACAGAGTTTACAGCTCATGTACAGAAAAACATAGCACCTGATTTTTGAAATACTGGTAGCAAGAAACAAGTTGGTTTATTTACAACCATGTGGCTCTAAGGCACTTCATAAAAAGTCTAAGAGTCTCCAGAGATGATTTGCAGTAGCCTAACAGAAACCTTCCTTCAAGGCCCTCAGGGGATTCAAAACTGCACTGACAGTAATGAGCTGTATAGCTTCCTATGGGCTGACACTTCTTCCTGAGAGATCACTGTCTCTGGGGTCTTCTCTTGATATTTTCCTGGCAAACTTCTACACAGTATGTAGTTACTGAAAGCTGTCCTTAGATGCTCTTCAGGATTTCCCAGGCAGGCATTCCTGAAACTGAACTGGGATTACAGAATAGCTAATTTGAGAGCCCTGCTACAGTTTAAAGTAAATTCAGTTCTGTCCTCAATGCTTCCAATTTTAACTTTTACACTCAAGTGGTATACATTATTGTACCACAGCCTACCAACTGAGCCTGTTGCGTTGCAACTTTCTGGCTCTTAAAAACAAGTAAAGTAAGAAGGTAGTAAAGAGCCATCACAGAACAGCAGCAAACTCTGTTTCTCAGAGCTTTACAGTGTGCAGGTGTGGAAGTGCAGCATACCCTGGCCTCTGGTCCTAGCTGATGAGGAACATGCCCCTGGCATGGGATCTCGACTGCTCTTTTCAATGTGACGGTAGCTGACTGGCAGCTGTGGCAAGCTCTGACCAGCTTGGAAGTTACAAGGCAAAAGCAGTGGGTTGGAGATCCAAACAAGGTGGATCAAGTCACCTGTCTGTTTAAAAGAGAAGATAGGTCAGTGCAGCTCTAGGCTGGAGACTAACCCCTATGTTGCCTGAACAAGGAGAGAGAAACCTGTGTTTATCTGTGTTTGCACCTGACTGCACCACAGGGCAAAATGCAGGACAGGCCTCTTTCACACTGTCTCTCCTTGCCCATGCTCTTCAAAGGTCAGATGTGGTCTGATCCTTGAACTCTGTGAGCTGTGTTTGGAAGGGAACCA
This sequence comes from Sakesphorus luctuosus, assembly GCA_013396695.1. Taxonomy (NCBI): domain Eukaryota; kingdom Metazoa; phylum Chordata; class Aves; order Passeriformes; family Thamnophilidae; genus Sakesphorus; species Sakesphorus luctuosus. The sequence goes on from VWZD01009267.1 coordinate 285,129, forward strand.
AAAAGAATGGGAGCTCTGGTGTTTTGCTGTCCAGGATCTCCCAGTGAGGATATAAACAAGGGTGGGGAAGGAGAGAGCTTGTTGTCAGTCTCCAATCTACTCTCAAGAAGGTGAGATGCCCAAGAGCCAAAAAAATTGCAGCACTGTTTTTTGGAATAGACTGAACATGTGAAAAATCACTATCCTAATAAATCACTGTAATAAATATTGGCAGGACATAATACTAGACTTTGCAAAAAGCTTCTCTTTTTTATGTAATTATAAAAGCAACCCAAATCACATTTTAATTTAGCACATCTTTTTAAAGTTTGCTATCTGTCACCCCTCTCTAGATTGCCTGCCATATGGTGAAAGAAATGGCTCTTAAAACTGTTTTCTGTAGAACTGTAGTAGACATGAATACCAAACAACTTTACAAAACCACTAAATATTTGGCAAACTCCTAGTCTACTGTAATGTAAAAAAAAATGTTCAAGACAAATGTTTGTGTTGAAGGGGGAAAAAATCCCCAGGACAGAGCTGTCAATTAATGGGTAGTTTCAGCTTTCCTATATAACCTTGTTCTGTAAGTCATACTTCATAAAGAGTGAATACTCTTCTAATTAAACTTTTCTAAAGCTTTAAAAGCATTTGAATTTTGAGTGGATGCTGCTCTGGCTTTTCTGGCATGTTACATACAGGACGTCTGGCCAATTCTCCAGTTTTCTCTCAGATATGTTACTGATCCAAAATATTTTCACCAGACACACTGAAGTGGAATCACAAGTTTGCCAATTTCCATCTTGTGTATCTTCCTTAAAAAACTGAAAATTGCAGCTCATGAGTGGTGGCAATTTGATCGCTCAATGTCCAAACTTAACTCACTGGAACAAAATAACAACAAAGGTACAGAAGATGGTGCCTGGCCTCTTAAAAAAAAAATTACCTTATTTCCAATTCAGAAGTTAAGACAGGGAAAATTGGTGATCTTAAAACACTTATGAAGTACAGAACAACAATTATGCTAGACCTTCATCAGCAAAGTTACTGTGTTGTTACACTGACATTTCCCTGAACCTGCCCATGTCTCCAAAGCAAAAAAGCAAATCTCAGTACCTTTACACTGTGTAATTTCCAATTTTCTCAATTCATTGAGCTTCAAGTCAGCACTTTCTTGAGAAACATATATGTTAGAAGAAAACTTCTCAACAAATGTCTCATATTCTGATTTACTTGGACTTTACAGCAAGATTTCAAATGCTATTGAAACTGCCAAAGAAGAAAAATGTGTGTTATAGTATTACAGTTGATAACATAGTCCAGCCTGGATTTTTTCCCTCTACCCAGTGCTGTGAGAGCTTAAGCAATGTTATTTCACTAGGCCAGGAAGTCTAGGCAGAATTTCACTAAAATACAGCTGAATGACCTGTTACATGAACTGAGCTGCACAAGAAAGTATTTGGGAATTTGGCAGTGTATTGGTCCCGCAAGCTGGTTCGTTGTTCACTGAAGATGCAGGTGTGGCTTGAACATCTCTTGTCCTCTGAAAATGGATAATCTTTTCTAGATACTCAATAACGTGTCTTGTACTCATATTGAAAAGATCTGCTCTGGTTCAAGTAAAAAGCTTAAACTCTTTACCTATTATCCTCACCCCTGCCCACCTCCTCAATCCCCCAATTTATTCAAGACAAATGCTGATCCACCACCCCAGACCATGCTTCCTAAGGGGTTTGTCCTTGCTCCTTCCAAGCTGGGGCTTCAGGTTCAGGCCACCTCTCCTACTGCCAGAAAATCTTCTGGGTGGGAGCAATATGGAAAATGGAAGAGAGCTGTGGCTTTAGTCCTGCTTCCCACAGGATATGTCATGCTGTGGTGATCTTACTCAGGAGGATGAAGATCCAGTTGATGTTGCTAGAAGCACTCCAGGAAGCTGGTAAAGATTATAGCTAGGCCAGGTCCTGTGTTCCAAGTATGGTTGCTCAGAATTACAGGAAGTCCAAGGAGGGTACCATTTTAGGAACAAATTCAGATTTGCAGAATTGGAGAGTGAAACAATAGCTGTTTAAAAGGATACCACAATGTAACCAAAGTTCCCTAAATCCTGGCTTTGGCTGAGGTATTTTGTCCAAACTCACATTTTGACATTGAAGGTGGTGCAAATCCCATGTAACCATAGTCAGTGAGAGTTTCAGCAGCCAGAACTTCTAGGGAAATCCCTGTTAGGCAGACCAGCTGCAATTTGCAGGAAGTGATAGAAGAAGATGAAATGCACACAGAGCCAAAACGTGTATCAGATCAGGAGGGCTCCATCTGAGTTGGTGTATGGCAGTAGCATGGCTGCCTCTGACATTCCTGAGCTCTCACATCAACCCAGTTCTTCTGAAAGCCTGAAAACTTTTTCTCAATCCTCACTCAGTGTAGTGTAGCCACTCCACCAAGAAGCCCAGGCAGGAATTGATAGGGAGTGTATGGGGGATTTCCAGTGAAGGATATCCAAACATGCTGTGAATAGTAGGCTTTACATAGTGAATATTGTACTTGAAGCAGAACAATATGATGTCTTGTGAGGGAGTGACTGCAAGCCCATAGGCAATCATCCAGAACTATAAAAGAAGGCTCTTTTATAGCAGTGTGCATCAGTTTATAAATGTCATCAGAGGGTTAAAGTAACTGCTTACAGACAGGTCATAAAAATAAAGGAACCCTGAGGAGTTCCAGAAGCAGCTTTAGTGATGGGAACATAGTATTTTTATTTGTAACTGGAGACAATCTATCATTAGTACAGCAGACTCTTCATTTTGTGCAGTATATAACGGGAGGGAACAGTGTCACTTCTGGCTGTGTCATCCCAGCAAGTGCTGTGTGTTCAGTAAAGGGCATCAGTCACAAAGACTGCTGGATCAGCACATTTCCCTGAGTTACAATAAGACATTACTTTAAAATGTTAAAAGCTGTTCTTGCCAAAACATGATCTAGAGATCAGTTCCATAAAAAGCAAGGTGGATATCTTGTGTCCAACCCTCTCCTCTTTTTTTCTGCCATCATGACTTTCTGCAAAGTGAGTGAGCACCAAATTATGGAAGGAAAGTATGGGCAATTTGTTTATCTGGTTCCAAGAGGCCTAGTTGTGTTCCAGCCAGTGAACTGCTGCTCACCCAGACTGATTCTTTGGCCCTGCTACTCTGAGGTGACAGCCTATAGTCCTCTTTGCACAGCTATCAGCACCTCTGCAGCAGTCTTGCCATGCTCCTATCCTGGCCAGCCTCCCAGTCAGAGCTTCCTTCTCCTCACTTGACTGGTGGAGGCAGGATCAGGCTGCCTGATAGAAAAACCAGGATCATTGCAGTGCGCCCAGCTAGAGGTTTGCAGCTGCTAGGAAGGATTACTGCATTTTAAGAGGCTCACATTGCCCTTACAAAGGTGTTGTTTTAATTCAAATCAGATTATTCCTCCCCCAAATTCACAGAACAGGCAGGTTGTCCTTCCATCCTCCTGGGTTGTTTCTGCCTCGTAGAGCTGCCCACAGGCCTGTGCCAGGGGTAGATGCAAGTGGAGTGCTGGGACTGGCCTTCTCCAGCTGCCTACTGGGCTTCCAGTGCTTTTACTATCCTAGTATTATGCTGCTTGTGTGTTTTCAAAGGGGAAATTACACATTATGGGAAGGCCAGATGAGAGTCAGTGACCCTAAACCACCAAACAGAAGATTTGAAAGGGGCTTTTAGAGCCAGAGTTTTCAAGCACACAGCCTGAAGTTAAGCATTTAAATCTGTGTTTAGGCATCAAAATAAACAGGGGTCTGATTTTAAAGAGTTTGGAACAATGCAGGTTTTCCACACTGCTCCCCAGAGTCTGTAATGTTTTCATTTCTGGCAGCCTCTTTAGATCTTTAGGAATGGAGTTGCAGTCCCAGCAATCCAAGGAAGTCTGACAGCATCCCTCAAAACTTTGATGAGTAAGGAACGAGGACTGAAACCCAGAAAAAAATGAGGCCCCTAGTCTCAAACACAGAAGGAATCTGGATGGCTGTGGTCAAGAGAATGACAACAACAAGCAAGCAAAAAAAATTGAAATAAAATGTATGTCTCCTCTGTATTTGCTAACTTTATGGCCTTGCCAGTCTTGTATGGCTTTCCTAAGCACTGCTGTTTCCACATCACAGCTAGATCCTTGGAGCTGAGACTATTTCCTTGGGAGAGGACAGAAGTGGGCTCAAACCCCCCAGACCTGGGAGGCTTCTCCTTTCTGAGCTTGTGTTCCACTCCTTGTGCTGTGATAGGAAACAAAGCACTGTTCTCACCTGTGTCCACCTTTTTCATCGGAAGGAAACAATAGCAGGAATGCCAGTTGCCAAAAGGGACCAATCATGAAGTGAAACCCATGAGATTTATGCTGTTCTCACATGACTGTGTAAGTGGTGGGACTGTAGCTGCTCTGCTCATTTGATCATTTCTGTTCATCTATTTTAGGCAGTTCCTACTCAGCACACTGTTTTTTCTTACTTGTTTTCCTGTCTGCTTAACTTTTCCCCATTCCCTGAGTAAAGTACTCACTTGGGACTGTGAATTCCTGTCCTGAAATCTGTGTCTAAAAATCATGCAGCAACGACATTCCCCTGTAGAACAGATGGTGTGATCGAGAGTCCTAACACCTAGTTGTCACCATCTGAAAGGCAGATGCATAGTCTAAAATGCTTCCCAACCACCTCTCTGAGATCATCATTTGAGAGAAGCAAAGGCACCTGCTCAGGGCCATCCTGGCCAGTTATCTCAAATACCTTTCTAATGGAAAGGACAAATTGAGCCCTGTTCATCACTCTCACCACTGATAGTAGAGGAAACCCTGACAAGTCAGATTAGATACCTAATGGCAGCCTGAAAATGACTGTCAGTTGTTACAGTGAGTCATTAAATAAGTGATGTATGGATGGAGCTAGGACAAGCATTTCCAATTAACATTTCCAATATACTGTTGTATAGTGAAGAATTCAGGTCATCTGCACTCTAGGAAGATGAATTCACACTGGAAGGCATGTTGAGGAGAGTTGGTAAATAATTGGAAAGTGAGGAACCTGTTTTAGGAGGGACCTTTATAAGAATTGGGTTAGTTTGGCCTAGTGAGATTAAATTTGAGAGTAGAATATGATTATTTTCACATACAGAATATTATGGAAGGAGTTGTTTAAGTTAAATTAGAACATTGGAAGAAGCACAAATTGATATGAAGAGATCACAAATGCACAAATAAATGCAATGTGTTTCTAAAACTTCCCTTGTCCCACAAAATTCAGCACGTCTCTTCATGGAATGTATGCTGCAGTAATTGGTGAAAGACATCCCTTGTGGGATGTGTTTAAACTCATCACTTAAGTTCCTCTCCATCCTTCCACCTCTACTCAACATGAACATAATGAGAAGGGTTGTATAACATGGGAAGCCTGCAAAAAACCACCTCCAAATATATTGACTATAGGTTGTCTTTTGGAAAGCATCAATGAGTTAGGCTTTTACTCCACAGCAGACTCATCTTGCATGATGACTATGGAAGGATAAAGGGTGTTATCCACATGCAATAATAAAAATGTATCAGCCATGGAAATATTTTGAAAAACTCATTATTTTGAATAATAGATCACAGACAATGAAAATAAAGTCATATAGTATTTGCGTACTTCCATCTCTTAAAGAAATTAGTTGTAGTTTAACAATCCTTTCACAAAATGCAGTGAAGAAAGAGAATGTGAGACAGTCTTACATTTAAGTTACATGCACAGAATAGCCTATCATGCTACTGTATTGTAGGATTAACACAATTCCCCATATACCATAGTGTGCCAGGCATAAAAAGTGTCTACCTACATTCTTATCTGAGCATTTTGGTACTAAGTTGAACTTCCTCAAGTTTACTCTTCTCCTTCACCAAGAGAAGGTGAAATCACATTATTTCAACTTTATTTTCCTAGGTGTCTTAAAGCAAGTTGGTAAGCCCCTGAAATTCTCTTCTGATCACCTTTCTTCTTCTAGTCTCTCGACTGAAACCTTTCTAGGTCTCTCCAGCCTCCTGGTGTCAGCTATTTCTCTTATTAGGCAACTAGTGAAAACTGGTGCAATTCTAGATTCCTCATGGTCTCTGTGCCAGGTCTGTCTTAGAGCTATGATAATATCACTGAATGGATTTAGCAACAAACTTTCTCCTAAGCCATTTTAATAAAGGGCCTGATGGGACCTCAGTAGCTGAACCTGCCACAGTTGTTCTTCCAGCTGTAATGTCACCCCACAAACTTTGGGTCTCTCTCAGGCAGGCACTAAAGGAAGCTATTGATGCAGTAAACATAGACACAAAAATACTGCATCCTCATGGGCCCTGACATTTAGAAGGCCTCCTAGATTCTGTTCCTAGTCAAGAAAGAGATCACTAATCCTTGCTGGGCTTTGCACTGGAGTAGCTCTAGTTTCTGGACACTGTTTAGCTGATGTGCTTCCATTCACTGCTTCCATTTTTGCATCATCAGTATCCAGGGATACTGAGTGTTGCACTAAGTCTAGCACCATGGCCCCAAAACTGCAATAAAAATTAAACAATCCAGCCAATACTCTGATGTCTCTTTCTTACTAAATCCATGAAAACATGGTTCTTACCAGCACTGGAAATTTTCCCAACAGCCTTTCTGACGAAATGTAATATTTAGTTAAATAACAATGTCAGCTTCTTAAAAATGTTTTTCATTAAAATGTGACAAAGTGAAACATATTTTCCCATCAGTATAGTTAATTTCTAGGTGCCTAGAGATGACCTTTACCTGCACGAAACAGGGTCATGAAGAAATGGAGAGTTCAAGCATTTATTGATCAAAATATAAAAAAACCCCAAGCACTCTTTTCTAATGGGCAAAAAAAGGCTTGAGATGCAGACAAAGCAAGTAATTCCACTCATTCCTTCAACTCAAAAGATAGGTCAGTGTGCAGACATTGTGATGAACAGAAAGTTCTCCATAAATATTCAGTTTAATCGTTTTGCAGCATTCCGTTTTGCAGTGTCCAGTACACACTCCCCAATACTCATTGCCTTTAGGTATTAGATTGATACTATAAATTATTGATAATTGAAAGTTCTGTTCTCCATAAGATGCTGCACCACAGCCCACAGTTTGGCCATGTATTTATTTCAGCCTTGAAAGAAGAAGGATGACAGCTCTGGGAGGCTGTACTCTAACAGCCCCAACACACACACCCACACAGATGTTTTGACGTGACTGCTGGCAACACTGAATGGTGTTGTGCCTATGAATTTGTAGAATCTACTCCAAGACATGGAGACAGCAGAGACAACTCAAGAAAATGGGTAGTACTGTGTTGAGGACAAGGCATAATAGACAAGGAAGACAAGTTGATTCAACAGATGTTTGAATACCCCTCCCTCTGCAGGTGGGACTCCTTTTTAATCCCCCAGATCTGAATCAGAATGGCTCCTTTTGTCAGAGCCCCTTGAACAGAGAGTGACTGGTCACACTTACTTTGTTATGGTACCCAGCCTTTGTATTACTCCTGATTCAGTGAGTGTCTGTGTGAAATCTGAACCCATGCAGCATGACTTCATGATCAGGCAAAATGATTTTGACCCCATGCAGTAGAAACTCAACTCAGAAACAATTTTCTATGTCTGTGTATGATCACATTATATGTTAGATCCATTTTTTTTTCCTCACAAATGGCTGACAATATGCCACAGGAAAAAAAACCCCAAAACCAAAGGCAGCAAATCTGGATAGAGGTAGATAATAATAAAATAAATAGTCATAACATGAGCCAAGGTTCATATTGGTATAACTTTTACATTGTAACTGACCGATAAGAGGACTGTGGAACTCTACTGGTAATAGATCTCCAAAAAAAGCTATGAAACCAGCCTGGTCACAATAAAAATACATAAGTCATAGAAGGAAAAGAGGAAGGTTATTTTACAGAGAGATGTAAGCCTTAGACCTTCAAAGATTTTTGTCTGGAGAAAGTCTTGACAAAGTCATCCTGAAAGGCCATGCCGAAACTTACAGTAAGATTCAGATCTCACAGCCCCCAAGCCAACACTGTACATCCCATGTTTTACACTCTCTTACATATTTAGAGTGACTGTCTTCTATTACATTGCTGGTAACTGGACACTTGAAAACTCAGTAGAGAAGATGTAGTCAGGCAATCACTTCTCCAAATATATTAAGAAAGTATCTGCTAAAAGATCTGAAAGTGATGATGAAGTTGATGTCTTACTTGAAACGATTCTGGAAGAAAAAGTTCTCTCCTTGGCAGTAATTTTCCTCTTGCTAATTTCAAGCACAGCAGTTCTCAGTTGGTTTTTGAAAGCCCTCCACAAAAAGTTTACATCTCGCAATTTGTCACTTCAGTTGTCACTTTTGCAAGAATTCAAGAATGAGTGTCTTCTGAATATGAGAATATATACTTATCTGATGTTAAAATTATAGCTAACACCACTGGAACTGTTGTTTCTAATGCTGCTGCGAAGCAGATGTGCTAAAATTCATTGATCAAAAAAGCCATGTCTGCCCATAGCCAATATTACAAAGGTCAGATGTCACAAAATTACTATCCTTGAAATCCAGCTTTGCTGAAGCAGGGGGCAGACAGCAATCCCCTTTTTAGAGGAGTTGCTGTCATCTGCATAGGTCTTTTTTGCCCCAGAATTGTTTTAATACAGCCAGCATTTTTCAGGTGACAGCTGTCAAACAGTGTGCTAGTGGCATCTTAATGGTTTTGCACCAGCAAAGCATGGGGGTTGTGGCCTGGTGCTGTTTCCACACAAATTCTGGAATATGGCTGAAATTCTGTATGTTCCTACACTAGCTTTAGCTGTTTGTATCAATTCTCTGTGAAATGTGATTGTTTTCTGTGTTTGTCATCTAGCTGTATCTTGGGGTGTTAGGAATATCTAGCTTGTGTATAATGCTTTAGTCTGCAGGCCTTGTGGTCCTTTCCTGAGAGACAACGTCATTTGCTCTGAGAAATGGAGGGATTCTGGGAGTGAGGCAGTTGCACATCACATGATGAAGACACAGATTCAATATTTTGTTTTAATAAGGCTTGCACCATCCTTTGTGTCCATTGAAAGGAGACAGACTTTTCTGTGTGGAAAATAAATGACCTATGATTAAAGGTTGCAGTGGAATATGTGCATGTAGGAGGGCCACAATCATTTGGATAAAGCAACAATTGATTTTGATACTCCCTCACATTTTAGTCCTTGATATTGTTTTCTAAATAGTGTTGTTTCTGGTTATTTTCTTTAATCAAAATTTCAAAATACACACTGTGCCATATTTTCCTAGTTTAAATTCACTCAAGTGAATTACAACAGCATAAAACTGGAAAAATAAACAAAACTTTGTTTTGATATGAGTGAGTGATAAACCAACACTCAGAGTCAGATTCAAAATACCATTTGCTTGTAAGTGCAAAGTGCCACTGAGACCTTCAGACTTCTGGTACCTAGAGACGTAACATTTTCATAGTATGAAGCGTCTCTACATAGAAATTCCAGTTCAGGAAAATGTTACAGTGAGTTCTTCAGTCCCACAAAAAACAAAGCACATTCTTTTCTGAACCAAGACCAAAAAAACTGTCTCATTTGCCCTTGCCCTCCCATTCACGATCACATAATGTCTCTGTACCAACTCAAAACATTGTATACATGGAAAAATATGTGTGTTTCATTACAGGCAGTTATGGATAAGTGGTTCTGTCCGTTCTGAAATAAATGAATCATCCTGTCTACATTTGTTCTTCATTTCATCTGCTTCTCCCATCTGTTCTCTTCCTCACTCTCTTCCAGCTCCCTCTGTTTTAGCAGAGTTTCTTGGTTCAACTGAGATCAGAAGTTGGCTAAGCACGTGTTTTCAAATTTTACTGTATGTCTTAGCAAGGTTTTGTTCAGAGGTTTGTGGGTTTTTTCTTTTTAATATCTCTTTCTCTAAAAATGGGTGCAATTTCCAGACCTTATGGTCTCCTTTTTGTGGGAAGTCATAACATTTTCCCTTATGGGTGGTCGAGTGACAAAGGCAGTGTTAAGAGAATCTCTGAGCTGAATAATGTCCTCAGCTTCCAGTTTGGGGGCAAGACCTGCTTGATAGAGAGGCACGTTTAGGGAGCAGAATATGGGGTATTTGTGAGGCAGGGCAAGCTTGAAGGGCTTACATCCCCCTTATCTCATCCAGAGGGAACTTAGCGCAACATCAAGTGTTTTACATGTGCTCTTGAGAGTATGGTCAGGTGTGGCAGTTTTGTTTTACTTAGGTATACATACCCTACTCATGTAGCCCCAAATACAAACACTCATCAAAGTAGATTAAATAGACTAATGCCATCCATAATGAAATAGAACTTCAAAGTTGCTGTTTTCATGACATTTCTAATTCAAACATTTCTGCATGGCTTAACCTATACTGTAAGCAACTGGTTTTCCTCTTTTTTTTTTTTAATTTGCTATGACGGTATCTTCAATATTAAGAAAATGTAGCAAACCAAATATGTCATTATTCACTTGGAATATGATTTAAAATTTCTGAAGGGTCATGTATTTCTGCCCTGTTCTTGCTAGAAGAATCCTAGTTTGCTGCACATGCCTGACATTTGAGAATGGCTGTAGGTTTACAGAAGAACTTGATGCGTTCCAAAACTGAACACATTCATAACAGTCATATGGAAAGCCGTAACTCTTACCGGTGCATTTGGAAAGCATAAAGTTTTCCAGTGCAACTGAAGGATCCAATTCTGCCCTTCATACTGCTGCCAAAAAGTGAGAGTAACTCCATTCGAAATCAGCAAAATTGTTGCACTGGAGTAATAAAAAAATCAGACATCAGTTTCTAAATGTAACATTTTTCAGATTTAACAATAAAATCAAGAATAAAAATCCTTGAAATTTTGAAGCTTTTTGTTTCTTGCCTGATCCCACTGACTCTCCCTTCAGCCATTTGGCTCTAAGTTTGTTGCCTCTCTCACAGGCACCCAGTACTGGTTCCAGTCTGACATTAGAGTCATTAGGCTCAACTATTCCTTTTTATCTCGTACTGTCCAGCCTTCTGTGGGTTTCTTCTTCCATGTGATTAGCTAGTTACAGTCTTGTTATTAACACAGAGAGAAAGAGGCTCCTTGCTTTAAGTTCGTGTTCATAGCCTAAATAATTCTGACTCACCATTACTATCGTGATCCTGATAACCGCAGCCTGGCTTGGCAGCACAGCCCAGCAAGGAATCACTACGAGCAAGGAGCAATCTGACTATGCTCTGTAGCACAAGAACTTTCAGAGATCATAGCTACTAGAAAATCAAGGGGTTTACTAAGTATATGTGAATGCATTTTTCAAAAAAAACTTTCACAAAGACGGCAAAAAAATCACCTGGCAGGATTGCCCCTTCCAAATTTTATATACATTCTTTAAAGTATTAAACAAGTTGCTCACAAGAAATGGTTTTGGGGTTTTTTTTATATGTGGGCAACACTTTTTTTCTCTCTAACTTTCTTCTTAGAAACAGTTGAACCATGACTCTTGAATTTTAAAAACATGTGAATAACAACAGCCTGGAGCAAACATCAGGCATGGAAAATTTCAACTGAACTTGTAAAAGTTTAACTAAATTATAACTTCATCTTATAACATAAAATGTCAAAAAGTCCCTTAATAGCAACCAAATAATGGTGAAGCAAATCCAGTATTTGGTTTTGGAGGGTTGATTAGAGCACATATAGCATCACAGGAAGAATAAATGGAAATAAATGAATGGTGAGTAGTAATAAGTAGCACAAAAATTATAGAAATTATAGAAAAGTTTAGAAAGTACTTCAGAATATGCTTTTCTTAATATATCCTTTTCTAATAATAAGAAATGTTAGTGGCAGATTTAATGAGTAAGAAAAATATAAAGCATACTGGAAGGTTGCAAAGTTATGTTGAAGTTATGAATGCTTTCAAACATCCAATTATTTTCATGAGTAAGGAATGATATCTTGGGTGATGTTTTGACTTTGTCATTCCAGATTGTTATTTTGGTAAACCAGGTTAATGTATGGCACTTAGGTCTGTGGCAGCCACTCCCATTGCAGTGATACTAGATCCCATTCCTCCCATTCATGATGAAGAAAACTCCCCACTGCAGGAAACAAAACTACATGTAAATCAACCTTTCCAATGTGTTGTAATGTATGGTTGTTCTATATGGATGACACTCTTGTGTACATCTGGGCCATGGCATTGGTGAAGCTTTCTGAAACCCTCTCTTGCACTTGGTTTTTCCACTTATTTCACCCACAGTGGATGTGCCTCTTTTCTGTTGCTGAGAAAACAGTTTCCCTTTCACTGCTCTCCAAAAGGAGTTTTGTATCAGAGCAAAAACCAGCCAGTATTCACAGAGATGAACAGGCTCTAGCTGCAGTTCTTTGTCTAGCAGCTTACACATACTCTTTCCTTCTGAGGAGCAAAGTGTGTAAGGAACAAAGATGGGTAAGCAATTGCTTTCACCTTCTGTACTATACTATACCCACACAGTGGCTTAGGAAAGGTCCCTGGTCCTGGGTCTGTCAGTCCAGAACCTCCAAAAGCCACTGAATTACCCTGTTTCTTGGGACCTGCTCTTGTCTAGGATTCAGGAGTAACTCTTTATACAGCTTTTTGGTCCCTCTTGTTATCTGCATTGCAGGTGGCACATATGGAGGTGCATCTGTATAAATGAGACACTTTAGCCTTCTCATTAGTCACTTCTTGGGTAGAACAAAATTACCTTGGACAGCTGTACACCTTCTTTCTCACCTCCTCTTGGAAGAGCTGTTTCTGTCTTTAGGGGTGTATCAGCTCAGGTTGGAACCTTCTACCAGTCTGTTCTGTCAGCCAAGTTTGCTCCTCTATCTAATACTGTGGAGTTCCCCTCACATCCTAGAGATTTATTTTACTAGACAGAAAACAGCAGTTACCCAAGACTCTGTGCAATCAACTTTAAATCCAGTTGGACCTCAGAATAGACAGGTGCAACTTTCAGCATTTTCAATATTAATGAGGTAGGTGATAAAAACAATAGAAAAAATCTATTTTCCCCTGTTTAAATAGAAAGGAATAAGTCCCAGTCCATGCAGGGTACAGTCCTTTGGGCAACATTGCCTGTCTGAAAGTCCTTATGAAAGCTAGAGCTTTGTGGTATATCAAATACAGAACATTCTGACAAAAGAGGAGAAAAGCATATTCCAAAGAAAAGAATGCAGTTATATTTAATTCCCTGAGAATATTTCTCTAGGTTTGGACTTAATTTGTCCTCCAATATATTTTTTTCCAACAGGCTTAATTTAATTTCATACTTTCTCTTTAACATGAAACAGTGGACAGCATTTCTCATTTGCCAAGACTTGCTTTTCCAAATATGTGCCTTATTGAATGAGGTAAAACCAGATTGCTTTCTGGTTGAGCAGCAGACATGGTAGATACCTTCAAAAATTCCCCAGTAAATGGCTAGGACTCAGTGAACCCTACAAGATGTTGCAGGGAGAGAAAATGACAGTCTAAGGAGATTTTTTTCAATTGAGAGAACTTTAAAAAAAATGGTTAGCTTTCACTAGGTTGATATGCTACTGACATATCCAGACATGACACAATACATTTCAACTCATCTTCCAGACAACACTTGTTAAGTATATGCTGATTTATTTACACTGTAATTATCAGTCAGTGTTGTTATTTTTCACCCTCAACTGAAAAGATGCATTTTCTGTGAAATATTGTGAAATATTTTATTGTAATTTTCAACTCAATCTAATTTGGATGGCAGAGGGACAATATCTTTTTTATTGTGTTTTGTGTTGTATAACAAAAAAAATTACAGGAAGAATCAGGTGGCCTACACAGTAATGGTTGCACACACTCATTATTAGGAGCCGATATCCCTAAGGACTATGCTCCATTTTACACAAGGAAAGGGGTAGAGGGAAGGACTGTGGTCATAGGTTTGAAAAAATAAAAAACCCAAAGCAGTAAATTTAGAATAAGCAAATACTATAATCTTCATTTGTAGCATTTCTTGGGCAAAAATCTCTGTGCTTTTTTCTGCTTAAGGAAAAAATGACTTCTTGCAAGGAGTTTCTGTGTATATATTACTTCTGTTACACATCCTTTTAAAGCCCAAGGCCATGCTTTTGGTTTCACTTACATTTGGGTTTTACTTTAGCAGGGTAATTTAAACGAATATACATCTGCTGTTAATGGTACATATTTGCTGCTGTGTACCAGGAACAGCAAGCAGCCATTAATCCAGGATAGCTTGTTATCTGACCCAGATTTACAGCTGCATATTGTCAGAGGATTTCCCCTCTCAGCTTGCTTGTGCTGCAGCAGTGTTTTTCAAAGTGAAGGTCACGGTCCCCTTGAGGGCTTTGGAAAGGATCAAAGAGTGGGGTGGATGTTGCAGGAGAAGTGGTGTTAATCACTCGCAGCCCCAGCTGCGGTTCCACTGGTTTTGCTTTGACTGCAGCGCCGGTGCGAGCAGTCCTGCTGTCCTTCCCCTTGGCTGTCTGCTCCTCTCCGGCGCAGCAGCCTCCGGGTGGCTCCCGTTATGGGTCTGCGGAGTCACAGCACCCTGAACCGGATCATGGGGTCGACCTGGCCGATGAAATGCTCTGCCAAATACACGCTCTGCCACAGCCAGATCTGTTGCCAAGCCCAGTTTACCACGCAGACACAAAGTCCTAAAGTGTCTCTTGGCTTCGTGCAGGCTGTGGCACAGAGTAAGAACAAGCTGTGAACACCAGGTTAAGCAACAGAGCCACCAGCTGGGAGCGTGGAGTGTCAGGTCATTCAGGGTCGGGGAAAAAGGAGGATGGAAATGCTTGCTGCAGTTTTTAAACTAGCCAGGAAACTACAAATTGACTTTAATTGCAGACAGTTTGTCTGCATGGAAGATGTGATTATTTAACTAATACAACATATATGAGCAGCTATTCTGGATCAGATCAATGTTCATATTAACACTGTATCCTGCCTTCAACACGAGCCAAGAAGTGTACAAAGAAAGCAGGCATACACAGTACTTTCCCCAAATACCCTCCTTGCTGCCAGCCACTTGCAGCTCAGGGGTTTCTGAGCTACACATAGTTGAATTTAGCAATCCTCAGTAGATTTCTCTTCTATGAATTTCTATTTCCCCTTAAATCCATGTAAAATTTTAGTCTCTGCAACGTCTAAAGACAGTTTATGCCTTCATGTATTAGTTGCAGCCATGCAGAAAATGAGCTGCAGCACACACATGGAGTGATAACAAGACAGGTGAGTCAAAAAGAGTGAGTGGGATTGCCACAGTTTGAAGAGGTTAAAGAAAACTCTTTTTATTCAAAAGAGGTAACCTGATCACTGTGTACATGAGTAGACCCTTCAAGAACTTGAGACTGACCCTTTAGCTGGTGAGCATGGGCTTATCTTTACAGACTTCAACAGCAGCAAATTGCAGTTGAGGTTAGCTTTGTAAGCTGCTATCCACAGTCTTGTAACATGTGCTTTTGCTGCTGAAGGTATTCTGGGGGAGGGAACTAAATGCAGTACTCCTTGCACAGCCATCACAAATCAGAAAATGAATAGCTTAGATTGGCATAGAATGAGTCAGTTGTTAGTTAAACAGTGGCAGAGCTCTCTGGTCATTGATCAAATATTTCAATATCCAGAACTCAAGTGTTTGATTTTTGCTCATTGGATTAAAGCCCTGCCAACTTAATTTCTGCCAAGGATCCATCAAGCTTTTTGACTGCATGTTGCAAACAAGCTGAACAAATTCCCCCTGCTGATGCATTTGTCTCTTTCTAACAATGACCATCAACTGGATAGGTATACAACTGTAGGTTGTTCATTTTCTTTGTCAGGTATTGGTTGAGGTAGAATCATTAGGGTTGGAAAAGGTACATCTTAAGCATAATGCATACTAGCTTTCCTTTTGGTAAATTCACACTGCAGCCTCAATTCCTAGCTCACAGTAGCAAAAACGTGTCTTTCAGAACCTCATTTATTTTCTCTTATTGTGTATCTAAGACTGTGAAAACCAGCATTAATCTACATGTCACCCTTAAGGACAGAAGGTGGGAAAACTCAGAAATACCAAATTGATGATTCTAAGTACATCTGAGCTATGACATGATAGATGTTCATGTACAATGAGTGCCAGAGAAGAAACATCTACTGTAATATGCATGTTAGAAGGTGCTGTGAGTTAGCTCTGGCAGGCAGCTCATTTCCACCTAGATGCACACTCACTGTCTCCCAGTGGGATGAGGGAGAGAATTTGGAGAAATAAAGTAAGAAAACTTGTGGTTTGAGATAAAGACAGTTTAATAATAAAGGCAGTTGTGTGCACAAGCAAAGTAAAATGGTGAATTCATTCACTGCTTCCCACAGACAGGCTGGTGTTCAACCACCTCCAGGAAAGCTGGGCTCCACCAGGCATATTGGTGTCTTGGGAAGACAAACGCCATCACTCCAGATGTTTGCCCTCATCCTTCTCCCCCACAGCTTTTGTTGCTAAGCAGAACACCTTGTGATGTGAGTACCCCCATGGTCAGTTGGGGTCAGATGTCCTGGCTGTGGCCACTCCCAGCTGTTTTTTGCACCCTCAGCCTTCTCATTGGTGGGGTGATATGAGGAACAGTGGCATTTAAGCACTGCTCAAAAGTAGCTAAAGTTTTCCTGTGTTCTCAGCACTGTTTTCATCACACATCCAGTACATAGGAGCAGCTACAAAGAAAATTACTACTATCCTATCCAAAACCATTACAAAGTTTGTATTTTCTCCATACACTGTGCTGGGAATGCATTGGTTTGCATATCCTCACTTAGCAGTTCTAGACTTTGACTGCTGGGAGGTCAGTACATCCCAAACATTAAAGAGAAAGGGAAAATAAAACAAAAATTCAGTAGCTAGTGTTGAGTAAAAACCAAGGCGTTATTAAGATGTTATCTTCACCAGATACCTTGTGTCACCAGGTTAACTAGCTGCTTCCTTAGTTCCACCAATACTTCCTGTCAGTATTCAAAGGCTCCCCGAGGGATTGCTCCAGAGCACCATTGCTCTGATTGCTCTCAGAAGAGCTGCAGTGTTTGTTTCATCAGAGGGAGGACCTAGGAAGGCCTTTGTGCTGCTATTCTAGGTACACAGAACTGGGTGATCTTATTCCCCCCTTTTCAGAGGTTTAAGTGATTGAAAATCACTTAAATCAATATGGAGATTCAGTCTACATATTGATTGAAGTATTTTCAAAACTGTATGTGTGTTTCCAATATGATATATTTGAATTTAATCTATTACATTACATACTTCTGTATACAATGGCTCTCCAGTCTCTTTCTGTAATTAATAAACAACACACTTCACAATACCTCAGAGTCCTGTAGTAGCACTCTTAATTTATGCAGTGATAAGGCTGGCAGTGGACTAGAACACTGGAATAGAACTAAAAAGATATAATTTCTCTTTTAATTTCTGTTGCTGGAGGATAGCAGGAGTGTTGCTCTTCTCCCGCTGCTCATTTGGCTCTGGTCTGTGGAATTGGCATAAGAAGGGTGTATCCATAACCCCATAGAAATGTATTAATGGAAAATTGAGATAATAAATTTTGCTGCAAGGTTTAACATTGCAGACTATTTATGTAGGTGTTGTCTGATCAGTCAGATCTAGAATAACTTCTCAGCTCTGTTCTCCATGTACCTGCCCTGGTTGCACCCTGATTTTAAGGGATACACACTGTCACTACACTTCATTAAAAATTCAGGGAACTGTGGGTGCAAGGTGATCAGAGCCAGGCCACCAGGCTGAGCAGTCAAGGTGTGAGGACTGTGAAGAGTCACAGAGAATGTCCCTGCTACAGGTATTGACTGCTGTGAGCATACATGCTAACTGCAAACACACACAGGTATACACGCTGAGTGTATACACATATAAACACTCTGCTTTTCCTAGGAGTTGGGTCCAGAGATCAAGACCCCTGTGGCACAGAGAATGTGTTTGGGAAATATCTGACATGCTGTCTTTAGGGTGGCAGCATTTGAAGTCATCTCATTGCAGACATGAATGATACAGCCATAACACAGCTGCTGTGAGCAGCCTTTTACCTGTTGGCCTACACAAAAAATGCCAGCATCTCTTGTACTGGAGAAAACAGCTGTCCTTTTGGTAAGGATCACATGCTAGGAGAAGTTCTCATAACTTCTGGGACCTGATTCATGCAGATTGTGGACCCTAAAGAGCGGTGCGGTTGAAAGGGCACAAAAGTAACAAACAATTTGGATGCTGAAAAATAATTTCTCTGTACTGAAGTAAATGTCATTTCACATTTTGACTGCCCTCGATCCTTACAGTCTCCTGCAAAGACCATGTTTAACTTTGAGAACCTGAAGAAGTTTACAAATTATCTTTTAATTTTAGAGCTTTTCTTTCAGTCATACTAACCCAGAAAACCCCCCATGTGTTCTTTTGCTCTAAACTGCACTGACCCAAGGTGTGAGGCAGGCAATAAACAAGTCTGAACTAAGGGTAGATTTCAGATCCAGTGTCTCACCAGAGATAGATATGAAGCTTCTCAGTGATCTGTGAGATATTTAAGAGACTCAGAAATCTCTAAGAACTTAAAGAATGAGTCTATGAAAAAGACAAATGATTCCTTAAATGTTTTGGGGGGTTTTTTTAAGTTTCTAAACTCTGTTAACTGTGATTCTATCTCTATTTGAGATCTGTTGTATCTCTAGATCGGAGAAGAAGAAAATTTTAAATCCTCAGCATACTTCCAGTATATTTTCCTTTAAAATGTAGAATAATCTTTGTTCAAACATACTGGATACTTGATAGTTATCCAGCTAAGATAATAGATTTTAGCTGCACTTAAGTTAAAGATAACTCATAAAAACTCATGTAAGTTTGACAACTTCTAAATACAGTTAGGAGAATAATGATATTTTTACTTGGTGCCTCAGAAGATAAAGCTGAAGAAATATTATTTAGATTCAGTTTGTAGGGCTCAGGAAAATAGAAACAACAGACAGGTGTTTTTTGAAAATATCAAAGATTTAATTTACTCTGAAATTATTTAATTGTTTATTAAAACATTTTAATTAATTTTTCTCCATCGTCATCATCACTGCTTTTTAATAAGCTGATTGTTCTTCTTTACTTGTAAGATAGGTCTTTCTAATGGAAAAAGGACATTTTAAAACCAGAAGTAAAAATCTCAAAGCAGACCACTCTCCCTAGACAAATATCTCATATAAAGAGAACTGGGGAAATTGCCTTTTAGTCTTCAAAATTCTTTCAGTTGATCTTGGCACAAATTTTGGTCTGTTTCATTGCCTCCAGAGCTTCATTTCTTCTACCACATCTCCTGCTCACTGGAAAAAAATGGAGAAAAAAAAAGTTAAAAAAAAAAGAAATAAGTACTTAACTCTATTCAAAATAAACCAATCCAAATTCATGCCAGGAAAACCTTTTTTGCATTAGCACTGTGTTCTAAAACCCCGCTCATACAGGTACTATGTGCTATGCTGATGCAGATTCACTGCAGCACTTGTTAAAATTGCTCCATCTTGGTCTAGACTCCTGGCTACCTTTAAGCAAATCTGCAGCACTTTTGCATACAGAGGGAGCTGCTCCATGGGGTGACCAAAGGGACAGAACCACCATCTCTGAAACTGCTGAAGGGTTTGTGTGGGAGTGGGCAGCAACTGCCTTGCATGAAGAGTGCACAAAGCAGCTTAACCAGAGCTTTGCATCATGGCTGAGAGCAAGTCTGACCCAATATCCACCTACCCACTGAAGTCAATGGTTTTGAATTAAATGTAGTGAGGAGAGGAACAGCAGGACAATAACAGGCTCCAAAAGAAGCCAGCCCTGGACTAAAGGCAACAGTGAATGCTTTGCATGAGGAATACAGCAGCACTTCTGGGAAGATCCATTCCACAGGGAAATTCTAGGCTGACTGATCCAAGTCACTAGGATCCCTGTCTGTCTGAAAGAGGACAGACTGCAGCCCATACCTGTTGTGGCTGAAACAAATGAATTTGTTGTCACTAAATACTGTATCATGAATGTTTCTTCACTTCTGACCTTTCAGGTACAGTTCATAAAATTGCATGATGTCTTCAGCTGCTTTTGGGGGGAAATAGGAAGTGTCTGCTAAACTTGCCCTGCTCTCTCATTTGACAAGATTGCACTGTGTGTGGAAGGAAGGAACTGGGTAGGAAAGATAGCATTGTCTAGAATACTTACTACTTTCTTGAGCTCTTATTAAGCATGTGCACATGGTGAATTTTCTTCATCTCTTACCCCAAGATGTGGCTTTTATCCTTCACTGGCAAAGCACTAAAGAAACCCCTAAAGAATCAAAAAAACAGATATGCAGTTTTACTGAAAGAACTGGAAAACAATAATACTTTTCCTCAAGTCTGATTATTGTCACTTTACTCACCTCAAGAAATAAGAAAACATGGGTTTGAGTGGAATTATTTGGAATCAGACTAGATGCAGGATATGTCATTCATCTGAGATGTAGAAACTTCTGGACTTATTTAGGAAAACATTGCTTTAAAGGGAGTTCCTCACGAGAAAGCAATTAAATGTCATTTAGGAAAAAATGTGTATTGCGGCATAAATGATGAAATATGATTGCAAAATGTATAGCTCTCTCCTGGATTTATTTTTTCTGGTTGGACCTTCTCCACAGACCTGGATGTATCCTGAAGAGCAACAGCTAATCTTACTGAAATGTGGGAAAGTTTTTAGTGGTTTCGGGTGTGGGATAATACCTGCCAAAAGGACAACTTCTTGTTGCTCAGCTCAGACTTGCAAAGTTCTGATCTGTCTAAAATTCCCAAGGGTAAAAAACAAGTGCATTGGAAGCCCATAAAAACCAATGGCAGTCTTTACTTAATTGGAAGCCCATAAAGACCAATGGCAGTCTTTGCTTTTACTTCTATGACCTTTAAAAATGATTTTGAGGTTGAAATCCTGCCCTCACTAACTTCAGTGGTTCTTGGATGAGGTCCACATGAAAGTGTTTACTACCTCTGGAGCATTTCTTCAAAAAGTGGGGAGCTTCCCTGTGCTTGCCACATACTATCTCCATTGGCAAAGTGGAACCAGAACTTGGACAACTTTACATTAGATGAAATGTATTTATTGATGAAAGTACTTTGAACAGTCCTGGTAAATGCCTTCATCCCTCCTATCAAAATCTTGCAGATGCTGAGGGGTTTTTTCCCTACACTTGATTCTGCCTAAGCAGTTTCTGTCCTCCTCCTCCATGGGGCTCTGTGCAGGTACAGCAATCCATGTGGCTCTCTGGTCCTCAAAGGTCAGGGCTCCCAACTGCAGGTTATAAAGGTATCATGATGTTTTGAAAGGTTTATGCTACCTCGTGACCTGCTTTTTCTCCTCTGGGGATGGGAGTAAAAACCTGGATGCTTTTCATAACAGCCAATTATCGTATGAAAAACTCCAGGAGACTGAAGGCTACATTTTCTCCCTTAGGTTTAAGGGAGAAAAAAAAAAAGTGTGTCTACGCAGAAAAAACTACAGAGGCAAACATAAAAAAAAAAATCTGTGCCTACACTTTTGTTAGGTTGATTCCATATGACTTTTGTGGCTACTGCAGTCATTTGTCTGGTTTCAATATTGAAGCTTCAGAAATTTATTAAGGCAGTAAATATGAAAGAAGAAACGTGTCAGCCTCAGCCCTCCATTCACTTGATCCCCACTAGCTGGGACAGTGGTTCATATGCTTCAAGTGGTTGTGGTTAGAAACGCTTTTATGTCTATCTAAAGTTACCACCAATAATGCAGGGCCCTCTACCAGCACTGTTGCAGGGTACAAGTTCTTGGAAGCCATAATAATAGGATTCTTTCTCTTCCTGTATGTATGATCATTTTAACCTTAATTGTAGCTGTTCATTTATTAAAATAAATAACTCAGGAGTATAACAGGTTTTAAATTCCAGCTGTTCAAACAGTCTTTTTATTTTCTTTGTGCACAAGGTTTGGTGAGCAATTTATTGTATCCATTTTCTTCTTATTTTCTTACTTTTTTTCTTTTCTTTTTTTTTTTTACTAAGAAATGTGCAATACATTTTCCAGATATACTTGTGAACTATGTATGGAATCACCACTGGTTCAACACAAGGCCATAACGAGAAATGAATTCTGCTCTTTTTTTAATAGCACAAGTGACTTACGATATTCATTAATTTCTGACTGAGATGATTTACAAAGCACACTTGAGATTGCCACTGTGCAGCTTAGTATTCCACCTGTCTCTTTGCTCTTCCCTTTGTGAATTACCTCCTTGCTGCTTTTCTCTGAAGTTCACTTAGATGCTTATTAGTGTCCACTGTGCAATCTCCCAAAGGGATACTACCATTTGTCCTGGAGATATACACCATGTTCCATTTAGACATAATTCAAGGTCAATGACAAGATTCAAGGCCAATTTTCCCTGTGCTTCTCCAGTGAAGCCAAAGAAGGGCTTCCTCATTTCCATCTTTTAAAGGAAGAGGCAAGAGAGCAGAGAGGATCTGGCCTTGAACTGTCCTCCCACACTCTGTCAGTCCTGAGGAGATGGAGGGAAGGGGAGGCAACTTGCAGCAGTGAAGAGATTCAGCAGTGTTGGCTGCCATCCAGGCATGATTCAGAGTACAAGTCACAAAAATGTGCTTAGGAGCTGTTTATGATTTTAAACCTTTTATATACATTATTAAGTCAGACTGGAAGTGCAATGGAATCCCTGAATCCAAATGGGGTCTTTAAAAAGGAATTGTCTTCCTTTAATAGATTTGTGTTCTTGTTATCACACCATCTCACACATCAAACCCAACTGGTGACTTTCTTGCATTCAGTGATGCAAAATATATAATGAAGCATAGTCCCACTAGTAGAAAGGTAAGAGATAAAGGAAGCAATTTTTTGCATCTATGAGGGAAATGGCACACACAAATATGAATGCCTGGATTTTCATTAGCATTTAAAGTTGGCAGTGCATTTGTCTGTTCTTGAAGTGGATATAGATCACTTTAAAACCCCACTTTAGTACCAGAATAGTATAAAACGTCCTTGTAAATCAAACTAAGGACACGGTCTTCTAACCATTTATCTTCTGACCACAGACACCGTAAAACTCTGATGTGGTCAAGAAAGCTTGCAGCTTTCCTGCATGTTGACAGGTTTAAATAATCATGAAGAGTGCATGTAAGGTCTGCTTCAGCTAGAGTATACATGTGTATGCCAGTTTCTTAATATGACATGTAAATGCTTCCCATATCCTAAGAATGGCAAAACCTATATAGTTCACCTCGAATCACCCTGGAATTCTGAGTCCAATTTGTGAAAGGAGCAAATGAGTTCTGCTTCAGAACTTGTTTCCTTTGAAAAGCAAGAGGAAATTCTTTGTAAAGGAGTAGTTATTCACAGGACTACTGTGTCCTCATTTTCTCGGCATGATGTTCTCCTTCACAGAGACTAATTGTCAGCACGTTCTGAGCATGTCATCCAGCTTCCAGTATACTATAAGATGCTCGTAGAGGAAAACATGCCATTATTATGAGAGATAATGTGCTGTCCCACAGGAGATACTTGGCAGAAAGAAGAAGGAAATAAAGTCAGTTTGAAACTATAGCTGAACATTTGCAGACTCTGTTACAGAGCCTGCAAAAGCAGAAGAAATCCCTGAATGCTTCAGTTATATTGGCTCTCCTATATTACCCATCCCATGATCCAGGCAGATCTATTCCATAATTCACAAAAAGCAGAAGTGGGAGAGAATAGATTAAAGTCAAGAACAAAAAGAGGCAAAGAGAATAAAAGCAGATTTGTAGCTTTTGATGATGAATGTCTAATATGGATTGAAAAAGCTGGCCTGTCTTCAGAAATGTTTGCTTGAAGTTCCAAATCCTGATAATGCTTCATGAAAAGTATTTTAAGCTTTCTATTTACAGGCAAATGAGTGTGCAAGTGCATGCATGTGTGTGTGTTGTGGGGTCTGCAGTTTAGTTCTTCATCTTGGAAAAGAAGCTCTTTTTTCTGCTTATGAAGAACTACTTGTATAGTAATGATACTGGATTTATAAGCAATATATTGAAATGCTCATAACCTAAAAGAGAAGCTAAAATATCCAGATACCAAGATAGGCTGAGGGCTTGTCTTTAAAAAATGTAGAAATTTGCTCTGAATAATATCTAATGAAAGATCCCCTTTCCACTTAGATAGTAAATAAACTAGAAGGAAAATAACTACTGCCCACAGGTATGAAAAAACCAGCTGATTCCTGTGACAACCATGAGCAGTTGCATGAGGAAGCCTTCCCAGGGTTTGCAAAGCACTGCTTGGGGGCATCAGAAGCCTTTGTAGCATGGACTGATTGCTGATATTCTACTGAATACCACACACATGGTAACCACCAGGGAAGTCAGAGATAAAGTGATTTTGTCTGAATCCCTCCCCCTCACTGCTTGGCACACATCAGCACACATCCAGTCCCATGCAGAACTTTCCAAATTAAAATCACACATTGTGCTCCCCCTGAAATGTGCAAGCCATCTGCCACAACTCTGGTTTGGAGTCATTTCTTTGTGAATAGGTGCTTAGCAGTTTCTCTTGTTATTATTTGGACTTTGAGGTAGGCGATGGGGAGTCAAAGACCACCAACACTGTCTTCCTCTGACCAGATGCATACAGAATTATTTTCTATAAATAATGGATGAAGTTTCTGAAAACTGAATTCCTATTTATACTTCAGTTGGATTTTTCATTAGTTCTGGCTTGTGTGTTTATTTTTTAATGTGTCAACAAATAAGAATAGCAAAGCATTGTAAGTATACTGCGACAACAGTGCTAATAACTTCAAAGAAAATAATCTGTTTTAAAAAAACTGATGAAGACAGAGTTTATGATTCACTATAAATGTATGCTAATGTTTGAGAGCCAATGTTCTTAGCAAGTGTTATGAAGTATGTGAAGTACTAGTAAGCAGTATTTGTTTCTCACTGTGGGTAGCTGAGATGGTCATCATTGATATTTGGGAGGCAAAAGCACAGTTTTGTTTTGCTTTAATTTGGTTTGGTTTGGTTTGGTTTTGAAGAAAACCCTGCTGAAGAAGTGGCCTTTTTATTGCTTTGACCTACATGAGCTTAAGATTTGGGTTACTTTCCCATAAAGAATTCCATGACCAGTAATTCTAATCCCCAAAACAATCTCCCCAAACACTGTCTGAAAGTTCAAAACATGTCTTCCCCCCCCCACATACTATCTCAGTGGAGCACAGCTGCTCTGTGGGTTGTGGACAAAAAGGTGATCTGATGCAGACTTCCTTTGAGCATGCACGTGAATACATATGCATCTACACTACTTTTTCACAGTAATTATGCTGGACATAGTAGAAATATAAATATAATATTCACTCACAAAATGGAAAAGGTCTCAATAATTCGATAATCTGAAGTATAGGAGTGTCTCTTGCTTCCTTTTGAAGGCCACAGGTTTATGTACATGTGTAATAAGAAGATGAAACTTCAAAGAATCACAAAATAATTTGGGCTAGAAGGGACCTGTGCAGCAGGACTGCTTTTAAAGTTATTTCCTTTTCCTCATGGCCTCACCTTGTTCAGCTTTAAATGCCTCCAAACAAAGAGAACCCAAATCTTCTTCAGCATGAAATATAATTTCTTCATAAGCTTCCATATTTGAAATGGGAATCCTCATGGTCAGCTTAGTATTTTCATAGTGAATCTAACCTTTCATATCCATTATTGGAAAAATGCAGTTCAGCTCCTTGTATGATTAATTTAGATTTTCCTTTTTCAGAAGACTTTAGAGCAAGTGATCATATCAGGCATACCAGTGTTTATTAAACATAGCACACAGATAGGAAGACAACAGACACAACCTCTAATCTTAAGTACCAATAGTCAGACAGACAAGAAAAGTCTTTTCCAAAAGTCTTTGGAATTTTGAAAGGAAATTGTAATTTGATTTTCACACACACACACACATACAAAAAAAAATAAAAATTGAAGTGTTCAGTCCCTTTAGGACTCACTTGTCAGGAATATTTTAGTAAATTAATCTATTGTGTAAAGAAAATAAAATTATTCCCAGGAAATTAATGTAGAAGTTTTATCCAGAAACCCAAACCTGAGTTTTAGCTTTATCCCACGACCCTAACTCTCTGCCCAAAGAAATAAAATGTTGTACACTTGCAACAGACAGCAGAGCAAACAAATGGCAAACTGAGGCTCAGCAAGCAATGAGTAAGTTCAGGAAGATGGCATCCTTCCTGCAAATACCTTCCAAGCAGAAAAAACAGCAAGATGGGCCAGGCTCAACACTTGCTGCAGTGTTTCATACACCTCTTACATTGGTGCAGTCTGCAGAACATGTTATTTTAGACATTTACAAAACCAGCTTGGCTGATGGATGAAAGGATAATGTAGTTTCTAAGTGTTTCATAGCCTTTGTTATTTGCAACACTTCTCACAACAATCACTAGAATATTGCCTCTATATACACAAAGTTTGCAGTGATCTTGACCCGAACAGAGACAGTTCCTTTAACAGTGTCCAGAAAATAAGTGAGTTTTACCCGATGACCGATCTCAAATGGAGGCTGCTCTGCTGAACCAAACCACTGTTGTTCACTTTATTCCAAATGGTTTACTGGGGGAAAATTGCTTGGGAATGTTTGGCAGCACTTTAAAATTGCTAAGGTCAATTCTTTTAAAATATATGTCTACCCATTAAGCCAGATGCCTTGGGCTCATGAGTGCAGTTTACGGATGTCTGAGAGACAAGGGGAGAGTGTAACTGATACTTTGTTTCCCCATCCCATTTGAAATGTTTTCCTTCTCTGAAGTATGGTATCATTTAAGGAAGAAAGGAAGCATCTTGGTTGAACTCAATGCTCTTAGGAGTCTTTTCCATCCTCAATGGTTCTATGACCTCTCCTGCTGTGGTGAAAGCCACTCCATCAAACAGTCCTGTGAATGGACATAAAGTATGATATTTCTAACTTGTCAAACATCTAGGAGTAAATGCTAATATTTTTGGCCTTGGACAACTGTGTTCCTTTCCCATGAAGACAAAAGAGGAAAAGAGGAAGCCAAATTTTCAGACAGATTGCATTTGAGTTGGTTCTGAATTGAGACCCTGAAAGATTGCAAATACTGAGTGTAGACAGAGGACTGATAAAGTTGCATTAACACAACATTCTGGACTGTATCATGCAGT
Source organism: Sakesphorus luctuosus (assembly GCA_013396695.1). Classification (NCBI taxonomy): domain Eukaryota; kingdom Metazoa; phylum Chordata; class Aves; order Passeriformes; family Thamnophilidae; genus Sakesphorus; species Sakesphorus luctuosus. The sequence goes on from VWZD01009267.1 coordinate 312,390, forward strand.
GTCACCACCTGGATTTAGCTGTGCTTTCTTTCCAGACAGAGCTGACAGTACATTTAGAACTCGGCACCCAGGCATGTAGCAATGCAGTATCACACATAACTTAGGGACTAAAACTGAAGAATAAACTTTAGCTGTAAGAAAGGATACTATGGCATCATGGAATTACCCACAGTAGCAACCACCCAGCACACCAAAGCTACAAAATCCATGGTAGCATGATGTAGCTTGTCTTATCTAGATGATACAGGATGTGTCACCTACATGTGATGCAGATGATACAGTATGGGAGCATGGGAGAATTTGGAGCTTTGTGTCTTATCACTCAAGAGGCATTTAAATTTGAAAAAAAAATTGTGATATTTAAATAATACCAAAGCCTCACTGTTGTTTCTTCTTTCACAAGTGGACAGATGTACTAAAGCCTGCAAGAGGAGCAATAAAAATCAGATAAATTTCTACAGGTGTTTTGCCAGAGGCTGGTGTGCCTCAGCTCCATCTGTTTCTCTAATCTGAAACTACAATGTCCTCCTTAATAATCTGAAATAAGAACCAGAGTGAAGGTAAAGGGGAAAATCAGCAGGAGATAAGAGACCTGGGTCACATTTAGATGCTGAACTTAAGTGTGTGAACTGGTCTCTTAATGAGGACCTCATAATTAATAAATGTTCCATGAACAGCATTTCTATGAATTTTATTCTTTAACCTGCAAAATTCCCCACAACAGCCTCAGGTCTGTCCATGTTACCTGTGACACTTTCCTTGGAAAGAAGCAGCATTTCTGTGACTAGTCTGGGGCTGCATATATATTATCGGTGAGAATGTATGTACTCTTTGGCTAGGTTGCTGTAGTTAAATTGTATTTATTAGGGCAGAGTTCTGCCTGCATTCTTTCTGACTCTCTCTTCTACCCAGCAGTGTTTGACACAAGTTGAAGGAACTTCATTACCTCCCTCTCTTTGAAACTTGGTTAAAATCCATTCACAAAACTCAAGTGATTGAGCTGGGCAGACAGACTCATAGACAACTCTTTTATGTAAGTCTCCTTTTATTTCAAAACACCCCCATTTTTTCAGTTTCTGGGCTTGAAGGAAGAAGACTGAATTAAGTTATAGATATGTCCAGCTGAAGGCATGACTTGGCATAAGTGTACGTATAAAAAATAGTCAGTGAGATCAGAAGTTATAATGCTGTTCCCATAAATGTCCTTTCACAATGTCAACTCTCCTCCTTTAATATGAAATTTCCCTGCCTGTGAGATTAGAATAATACAGAGGAGCAGCTCCTCAAGATTGTGACAGCCAATTTCTTACTATCACAGTAGGGCATGCATGGGCATATTAGTTCTTTAAGAAAAGATTACACATCCTGTCGAGGAAAAAATGAGCATGAGGTAATATAGTTTAGACAGGAAGAACTTGGAGGTTTTTTCATCGATATAGTTTTTCCAGACTTTAGAAAAATCTAGTCTGATACTCTAGACCAGAAAAATCAGTGTCCTTGCACACCTCGAGCTTGAGTGCCCTGTGTCCAGAAGTGCAAAACTTGAAGTCTGTTGGGAGATTCATGCAGCTTCAACCTTTTCCCCACACCAAACAATTTAGACAAGCTCAGAAAAGATTCAGATCTCCAAAAGTAAAGATCTTTAAGTTTTATATTTACATGTGGCTTGCTTTAAATCCTTCTGCTGTATCCTGTAAAACATATTAGGACTGACCTTACTTCTTTATTGGCTTGTAAAACTTGATCATCTCTCCCAAATCCACAAGAGCACTGTTTACTAACCTAATAGATCCTATTTCCCAAAAGACACCAGATACCTATAAGGAAAATTTAGTCTAGGAATCAATGTTTTTCAGCTTTTTCTGAAGTTTTGTATTGAAAGGTGAAAGAAGATGCTGTTAGCATTGAAATCACAGCAGTTAAACTGCAGAATAAGAGTCCAGTGGCAGGTCATATTTGAGCACCTCCTCCATTCATGCTACTGTCATTTGCTGTTACTGCCTACTGGTATGTGCTGAAACAGTGTTTTTAACAAGATGATCACCATAAATTTGATTATCTGAGGACTGCTGGAGTTGCTTCTAATGGTTTGTACGCATATATAATGCATAATGGAGTGCAAGGTTTATGCTAGCAGACTTACCTAATAATTACTAAGAATTTCGATGAGGGATAAATTCAGGCCAGCTAACTTCATGTGCCTTCCATAGGTTGAGCTAATAAAGTGGAGGCTTTCAGAGGACTAAAATACCCACTTGACGGCTGCCAGATTCACAATGCTGGCTAATGTACTGCTGGAAAACAGGAGATTCCCTGGCCAAGAAGGTGAGATACAGCTGCCTTGAGAAGGGGTAGTCAAGGATCAGGCAGCAGAACGGGAAGTATCAGCTGGACAGCTGACATAGCCCATGGGGTGCATCTAAACTGCAAATATGATCAAAAGCAGATAGAGGTTTACATTAGTTGGAGAGGCAAAGGAGATTGCTGTTGGTGATCAGCTGTCCATTGGCAGGTAGTTTGGGATTTATCAACCCGTTTGCTTACTTGTTAACACCTAAACTTTCTCCTGGTACCTCATTTTAGGGCTGCATTGTAAACCTTTGAAAGTGGTCCTTGCTGCAGTCTGGAGGAAGCTGCAGGAAGCAGAATACAGACTGAACGTTTTAGCAGCAGATGGATGTGAGAAAGTGCGTGTTCTTTTGCCAAACCTTAGTGGCTTTTCTGTGCTGAATTTGACTAATTTTTCTGTTCTGACCTCTGACACTGTTCTTTAAGGGCTTTATATTACATATATTTGAGTTGCTGAACACTTAAACAGTTCATAGCAAAGATTTAACGGCTTATTCATCAGGGATGTCAGGTTTTGAAGACCCAACCTATTTTTCAGTAAATTGCACCTTTCTTAGCTGCAACTGTGCATCTTTTGAGCCTATTGTCCAGAGGCAGCAAAATTCTCATAAAAGGACTGTTTCCATTCTTTTCAATGTGGATAGAAATGGTGAATAGACTTATTAAACTTCTAATTCTCCCAGTCTTCTTTATAGCATGATTCTCTTTAAAATGTCATGAAAATTCTACAAGAAATAATAATATTTTTATTCCTTTTAACACCTTTCTTCCCATAGTCCTTCAGAGACTGACAAACTAGATGTAATGAGTAACCGCAACTGAAATGCAGCCAATTCTGAGGTGAAACAGAGTAGCTATAAAATGGCAAACAATAACATTTCAAAACAGGTTAGGGGAGGACAGAAGTAGTAATAGTATATGCAAGTGAAAATTCAGAGGGAATTTAAGAATACACACTAGGAATTCGGTGAATACATACCGTATTTACAGCTTATACTAAAAATAAGAATTGCAGGGCGTAGTTAGTAGCTGAATGTTCTGTTGATTCTACATTGAGCTTGTTGCCAAGAGTGTTCAGTATGCGATAAAAAGCAATTGAAATGTTTGACCCAAATGCAAAACATTAGGATTTTGTTTCACACTCCACCTATTATCAGTAAATTATAATTATTTTTACCAGTGAGAGCTACTCTATGCAAAATCAATAGCCACCCAGGAAGAGAAATAGGTGTGGGGAGTATCCATTGAGTTAAGCCAAAGAGCACTCTGTGTAGGTCAGCACTTTTACTCCTTGTCCACATAGGGATGTGATGTTTATTGACACTAGTGCACACAGTATCTTGATAGCTTTCTAAATTATCCCTCAATTTTCTATAAGGAAAATGAAGCATCCAACCACCCACAGTTCACTTTGCAAGTGTTATTGTAAGAGGTTCTGGAGGTAAGGTGTGTCTGAGTAATTTCTGCCTTGTCTGTGTATTCTCTGATATCCACTTAGGATTTCCCTGCAGTACCTCTCAGGCTACATAAACAGCTCTCTATTCAGCCTATGGAAACTCCTATTTGCATTGGTTTTAATTACTTTCCAACAGATAATATGGGAGTTTGGACAATGTAGACCCAACTGTGTTATTAGTCTTTTCCTGGCAATTTTTTTATTCACTTTTTGCATTTTTGAGGTACTGCTTAGTGGCGCCTGGTGCAGTGGCCCATGGAGTCAGCCCCTGTACAAATATGCAGCTCACAGGCCCTGTTGTTCGGCTGGCCTGTTCCAATGGACACAGTAAACTTTTCCCACTGGTGCAGGAAGTTGGTAATGGCAGCTAAATGATGCCATGTACAGCAAAATCTTGACTTCAGGTTGAGATGACACACCAGTGTGGTACATCCATCTCAGCCTAGGTCTGGTTCAGCAATAGAACCAGACCTGTACCCCAAGCATTTTTCCCTGAACTGCTCAGGGCAGTAAGCCCAAGTGAAGGCACAGCCCCAGGGAGAGCTACTTCCCAAGAACATCCAGTCCCCACTCACCTCTTTTTTCAGGGGGATCCCAGTAGGCACCCTATTATAGGGAGAGTATTACCAATACTTGCAGTTATTTTCTCTGCATCTCCTGTCCCCTGGGCTGCCACTGTCTCTGGAAGCTGGAGGAAGACCTTGAGAGCTGCACAGGGAGGGAGGGTGAAGAGGAGAACTGCTCTATTGCTGATGCAGGTTGAATTTTGGCATATCCAGGCTGCAGAGAGAAAAGGATTTTCTGGCTTTGTTCCTCTCCTCCATTATGAGAACAACAAATTTGGATTTTTTTGTATGTTGCTAGGAAGGCTGGAACCAACTTTCAATAGGCAGTAAAGCTTTATGTCTTTTTAAGTCCCTGATATTGTTTAGCTCTCATGAAAAAGCTGGATTAAGTGTGTAGCCTGAAATTCAAATGGATAGTTAAAATTATTTTGCTCTTAGTCCAGCTAAAATGTAAGGAAGCCATCTGACACATATTAGACCCTTCTGATAGCCATTATAACCTTCAAATCCAGATGTTTCAGACCAAATTGTTCAGCAGATGAACATGCATTTCACAGGAAAAGCATGTTGCTGAGTCCTGAGTAGTAGGTGTGACGGAAAATATGCTATGTTGGCATCCAGCTAGCACAAAGGCCAACTTCATTCTCTTTGCTGCATTGACATTCTTCAGCTTCTTTTCCACATTTTTTCTGTTTGTTCAGACAACCTGAATCTTGAAATGATGGAAGGATGCCTGCATTCTCCTGCCAAAACTGGTGCTGTTGGCAGCTCAGTCAAAAGCTTTGCTGCAGCTTAAGACTCTACCAGAAATCCAAAGGACTCAAATGTCCATACACTCCATCCCAAGCAGAAAATGTGTAAATGTTTAGTCTGAGATATTTTATTATCTTGTTTCTCTTCTGTTTGAGAATTAACATCTAACCTCTCCTGGTTTTTTAATATATTTTTCTACAATGGTTGAAAAATATAATGAAGTCAGTTTGCTCAACCTGTGTTCTCCAAGTCTCAGCAAAAGAAAAAAAAACCCTCTAAAATTCACTAGGTTGAGGGAGTAGGAAATTATTGCTGTGGATTCTCCTCCTGTGAAATCCATGATTTGTGTAAAAAAAAATCCCCTCAGGTGAAATATTTTCAGGAAAAGCCTTTTTTTTTAATTGTTGAGAATTTTATTCAATATGGACAAGAGAAAACATTCTTCCATTAAATGCTGGAGAGGTTTCAATGTATTGGGCAGCTGGGAAACATTATAGGTCAAATTAAAACCTTCTGAACTGAATTTTTCATGGTGGTTGGTGATTATTACTTATTACAGTACATGTTAAATTGCCTTTGCTTGCTCTTGATGATTTAGCATACATATTCACTCTTGAGTAGCTGAAAGGTTTGAGTAGTGGAATTAATTCCGCTTGGAAAGAAGCTCCCAGACTTCAGCATAAGATATATCTTTCTGGTCAAATATTTCCTGCCTTTCCTGGCTAGAAGTTTTTTCCTACAATGAGATGGCTTGAAAGGAAGATCTCATTGTTATTTCTTGCAGAGATGTGTGGGTGCTATTTTTTAGTTTTACTAGGTGACATAATGATGTCTATCTTAAAATAAATTCTTTTTGAGAGCTTCATTTTCACAGACATTTCAGATGAAATCCAGCTGAATCACTGGGCCAGCAGCCACCCCAAATAATTGAGGCCATTAATTTCAGAAGAATGACATCAATGTTCAGTTTGCTCAGGAAGCAGAAGACTCAAGGTTAGTCACCGAAGTTAGGCTATTGACTTGCTATTTAGGCTATTCAATTCACTTAAGGTAATTTAACTCAATGCTGGTGTAATTGGAGTAGCCACATACCAGGGATCCAGTGAACAAACTCTCTTTTACACATGTTCATCTTCAGTTAATCCTCGTATTTTATGGTTGGTGTGACCAGTAGTACCAAAGATCATGAGCTTTCTGCCTTATTTGAATATATATATTATCGAAAGACCAAAGGAGAGGAGCAAATTCCTCATTTAGTAGATTTCTGTGCTATAGGTGCTAGTGAAAAGAAAGCATATATTATGATGTTGACCAAGTCATTTATTCGGTAGTGACTTTGGGACTAGAGACCTGCAATTTTCCCTGCTCTTCATCCATGCAAGTTCAGTTTGCTATGAGGTGAGATATAACAAATATTTCAGCATCAACAGTTAAGTCTGTATTTAACAAGTTGTGCAGAACTGCAACAACTTGTAACACTGAAGTCTTAAAACCAGCATGAAAATATTTTAAAGTTTCAATCAAGGCAGGATTAAAAACATAAGCTATTTACTTTTATGTTTACAAATATAAAGTTCTTTGTTATTGCTCACAACCTTTAATGCTTTAAACCTTACTCCTCTTGTCTTTCTACAAAGCTATTTCCATTACTTACATTAGCAGAAACACAGGGGTGGCTTTGTGACACAGGATTGTTTTTCAGACAGAGTAGGAAAATTCGCAGGCAAAATACTGCTCTTTTGGGTTGAAAGAGAAAGCTATTTAGTTCTGTTGCCATGTCACATGAGGGAGGAGCACCCACATTTAAAGTGGGTGCTAAAGCCTTTTTTCTTACCCTCACTAAGTAAATCCATTGCTTGCTTCTACTGTCAAGCTGGATTACACTGCTTAATTGTACTTATTTAAGTATTGGCCCAAAGGTCTATTAAAACCATTGCATTCTCCATGTGGCATTCAAGAGAATTTTTTTTTTTAAATGTCAAATGTGTTTAAATTTTTTAAAAAGAGAGGTGGGTTTTTTTCTTTTTCCCTCACAAACCTGAGCAAATATGGCAAGCTAGGTTTTGTGACTTCTCATTCAAAATTGTATTTGGATGCTTAATACAAAAGCAATAAAGATAGTTCTCTGCTTTGTTCTACCCAAAATATGGACAAAACTCCTTATAAAATAAGACTTAGTTTTTCCTACCTGTATAATCATGCAAGAGCCTCAAAAATTGAATTTCCCCCTCTTTCTCCATTAGTTGTAATGGTTTTCCTTGTGATCTAAGAGTTAGGATGTATGTCTGTGCATCTGGAAACTTTTTCTACTTATCTCCAAGATCTTAGTACAAATGTTACTAACAGGCGACCAACCAAGGAAATTATGATGCTTGGACTGTGCCTTTGAAAAGGATGTTTTGAGTGATACGTGGTTACAATTTTCCGGATTGCATTCAGATGTCAGAACTGGCAGTTACTTCCCGAAACAGCAGGTGTTCAAGCTGACAGACAAGATGGTAATAATAACCAGCATAAAATTTTACAACAAATTTTATATAGCACAATATCTGTATTTGACTACATGCAGAGTCATTAGGCAGTGGAAGTTTTATTAAATCCTCAGACTGATAATAACAGTGACTGAATTCAGTCACTAGATTTGGAGAAAGCCAGTAAGCGATGTGCATGAATGCTTCTTTACTCCTTATTAGAATGAGAGAGACTTTTCCAGTGCAATCTCCATATATTTACTCCACATCTCTTCCATGTAAGCACCTCTGTGAACATCCCTGAGACACTTATCTGTCCTAGCTCCTTGGTGGTCTTACTGCAAACTAAAGCAAAGAAAATTATCAATAACATATGAACGATGCCCCTGAAAATTTCTGAGTCATAGACATGGGGACTGGAGGAAAATGTACAGTTAGATGTATTCTTAACCAGAATAAGGCTACATCAATGTTTTCAAAACCCTTTGTATTACAGCTCACATAGAAATGTCATGGGACAGTTTAGAAAGAATAAATGTAGTACTTCAATACAAACTTGACAGAACAATAAAAAAAAAAAAGAAAAAAAGAAAAAAGGAAAGGAAGAATCTGGATTTTCGAATTCTCTGATCTTAGGCTGCAGAAAAGACATGGAACTTATTCTATAGTGCTGGATGATCTTTCTGACAGACCTATGCTCCGATTCTGACATGTGCATATTCCCTTAAAATATACATTGTTAAAATTTCTTCCAAAACATTAAGCTGCAGAGGTGGGTGATCCAAAGAAAATGTGCTTAGTATCCAAAATGCCTGTTGTTCCCTCATTTCAAATATTGACATTTGTCTGGGTGCTTCTCGTTGTTTACCTTGTCCACAGACCAACTTAACTGAGATCACACTGCCAAGAAACAGGACTTGTCTCAGTAGGAAATTTCATAATCATTACCACTGTTTAGTGCACACTTTATGTCTCATTAATTTTTTTTATTGTAATCAATCAATTTAACTTACAAATTTGTGAAGTCACCATACCACACTGTTCTGCTTTCACAGTAATGTAAAGTATACATTTTTTTCTGCATTTATTTTAACTTAATGTTTAAGTATGCATTATTAGATCAGTGTTGTCCAAAGATCTGTTTACTGATATGTTCCTTTGGTATTTTAATTTACTACTATGAGCTTGATGTCAGAGAAAGACATTTTGAAAGAAACGTGTCACACATGATTACAGATCTACAGCCAGACAGATAGTAGTTTTCATTCTATAATAATGTTTCTATAATGGCTGAAATCTCGGGAGAAGGCAAACTCTTGTAAAGGCTTGCTAATCTTGCCATACTCTGTCCTTATTGTGTGGTAAATTTTGCTTTATAATTCTTAGGTTGTCATTTCAAGGGACAATTCAATGGCACAGGACAATAGAAATAGCAAGGGAAAAAATTATTTTATTCCAGAAAAAGAAATTCATAGGGAAAGAGATCAAACACTGGAAAAAGGTGCCCAAAGAAATATTAAAATCTTTATCCTTGGAAATATTCTAGATGTGGCTGGATATGATCCTGAGCAACCTGTTCTAACTTCAAAGAAGGATCTGCTGTTAGCAGGAACTTGGACTAGATGACCTCCAGAAGTCTTTTCCAACCTAAATCATTCTCAGATTCTGAGAATATTCTGCTCTTTTGTCAGTAGTTTGTGAAGCAAGTGCTAGCATACAAAGGTTTATAAAATCTGAATTTTTAAAGGGTAGCAATAAAATTCTAATAGTTAATTTTCCCCTCTGAATATCACATTGACATAAAATATTTCACTGAGCTGTCATAGACTGAATTCACCAGCATTTGTATCAGGGAAGCCTCTTCTGTCTTTCCCTGGCTAATTGGTCTAAGTCCTTTTTTCTTTTTGATGAAAGTAAAGCATCAGCCTCCACTTTTCACTGAATTTTGCTGACACTTTCCCAATTCAAATATCATAGATGAACATTCTAATGAATTGTTCATTCCACCTCCCATCAGTGAAAGAATCTTCACTTCTGCATGCTGATGATGCTTTTCCTTGTCTCATTTTAAGTCTCCCAAATGACAGGGTTTCCACTACTGCATTTGCCAATCTAATTATTAAACAACAAACAGAGCTCAATCTCATGAAGTTTTTCCTAATATGAACCCTGTTTCCTCATCTTATCTTTTCCTGTTTATTTTATCTTGCATATTATCTTAACATACTGTGCTGGTTTAAAGGTAAACCAGCAGGAGAATTGAATCCAACACAAAAGATATTACAAATCAGAGTTACAATTTAATAAAAATACTACAATGAATGCAATGATACAAAGAGAAATTGGTTTTGCCCCTCAAAACTCAGAAGTATAACCCAGCACCCTGGGCACAAACACAGTGGTGTTCGTTGGCCCCTGTGCTGAGACCTGCCCTGTGGTTCCCCTGACTCCAAAGTAAAAGGAAGGGGAAAAACCTGTTGGTGCAGATGATGGTCGCAATCTGGTCAAGAGTGGTGGTCTCCTCCTGTTGAGGTTCTCCTGGTCCTCCTCTGGATCTGACAAGTGCTACCAGAAGTCCCCAAACCCCAAGATTATATCCCCTCAGGTCCAGGTGGGAACGTCCAGTACCTCCCCCAGGGCGGGGAGTTACACAATGGGTGATCTGACTCTGTGAGTCAGGGGGTATTTTTGGAATGGTTGCTGGCCCATTAGCAGACATGACCCCTCAGGTTGGGTGTGGAGGTGCTAACAACTCCCTGGAGTGGAGTTATCACAGCCCCTATCTCTCAGCCTTCTTTAACACCCAGCTTACATCCTGAGGGGTCAGATGTGCCCTGGGCAGCTGCTGCAAATGGTCCATTGTTAACAGTTCATGAGAAATAACATAGATGGTTTAGAATACACAGCTTTGGTCACACCCACATAGTGATAAACTAGTCCCGGCTTGCTGAACTAGGACACATACCAATATCACTCAATGTGTTTAAATATTTCTGTTCCTTTTTGCAGCTCATATGTTATCACCTTCATTTTCCTCTGGATATTGCTCTTCCCAGTGATTTTTTCTTCTCTGAAGTCTTGCCATGTTTTTGATCACTGGGCATGTGGAACTAAGCATCACCTTCAAAGCCCGCATGCACGGAAGCCAAGAAGAATTTAGCTTATTTTCCCCTTGTTCTATGATGAGGTACTCCTGCAAAAACAGGATAGAAGTGCATTTTACTTTCCTTTCCTGAATTTGTATTACAGCACAGCTGAAGAAATTTATCAGCCACTGTCCCTGTGAGGGCTCTTTCAGGATTGCTGCCTCGCTATGGAATAGCCCCACTGAGTAGGTGAACTCTGGGGTCTAAGACATGATCCTTTAAGACAGGTTGCTAAAATCACTGGGTTCATTTTTCTCACTGGAAAAACAGAAACAGAGGTAAAATGTAGTGAAATGCTCTATATACACTGAAACCAGCCAAGCCAACAGGATCTGGCTCCAGCATAGCCTTCCTTTCAACATATTTAAAATATTAATAGATGCTACCTAGATGCCATGCAAATCTATGAATGCACAGCCTATGCAGAGATTTTCATGAAGCTCTTAACTTACATTATGTGCTGCAAACCGGTCATCTGATGGACATGGGACCAAATGAGAAATACTTCAAGCATGTGAATGAAGCAAACAAGTGGAGAAGGGAGAAGATAATCAAACTCAGTGTGGGGAGGAGGAGGAAGGAGCTGCCAAGGAAATGCTAATTCCCCAATGTAAATATCCTATACAGCTCTTCCACTCAGAGTTCACAGGATAAAGTAAGAGCTATGCAAATTCCCCTTCCCTTTCCTCCTGCCAATCTCCTCTCCATCTGACTCCAATCCAGAGGAGTCCTGATGAGTTTGTCTCTGTGTGTGTGCACAAAAGGGCCACTTGTACCTGCTTATCTTTTGGGTATGTTCTTCATTCAACTCTACCAGGAATATGTTTCTGTTTAGCTAGAAAAAGAACATGCTCTATTTCACATTGAACCTTCCTTGAGGGAAAAGCAAACAAATGTGTTTAAATTGCAGGAAGAAAAAGTTCACCAATTCAAAACAGTCTGATGGGTCTCTAAACTCAAACCAGAAGCATGGGAGTCTTGCCCACCGGTATGAATATGTGAGTCTGAATCACCAGAGAGGGGGGTCAGCATGCCAGCAGAGCCCTGCCTTCACTGTGGCAGGAAAAGTCAAGGGCCCTGTATTAACTGAGAATTCATCAGTCTCTGACAGTAATCTACATCCACATTTCTATGTTGTCTGCAGTGAGGCATGTAGGCAATCTTGCAAACAGAGAAATATTCAGCCCACTCCCCAGGGGATGTTACCACACAGTCTGACCAGTGAGACACTGAACATAGGGTCCATCATGCAGAGCCCCTTCTATAGCTGCTTCTGTTTATCATGAAACTTGACTGTCAAACCTAGTAGATAAAACAGCCTCTGTTAAGCCTCTGAATAATAGCTGTGCTGCAGTAACAAGCCAGTCACATCTGTCAAAATCTTGGAAAATGTTGTACTCAGTTCAAAACAGTACTTTCATTTCCAACTTTTTAACAGAGACCAGCTTCTAAATATGATATCTTTTTGCTAGTCTTTTTGGAAGTCAACCTTTCTGACTGTTTTTCTTTGGCATCTGCTAGCAAAGAATGATCTTAATAATTTTATAGAAAGTTGGTTGGATTTTTCATCTCACAGTTATTAGAAAAGCAATGCTTATGAGTTGGTCAGTGTTTCCAATATATTTGTATCTCCAAAGGTGAAGCAATAATAATTTTATTATTTTTATTCAAGCACATTTTAGGAACAACACAAATTTTCACTTTAGCCTGCCTGTAGGCTCTGTCCTGCACTGTTTGCACTGGCTTCTTTGCTTGTCCTTTGTGCTGAGTGATAGCAAAATGTATTCCTCTCAGTGGACAAGAGGGTTACAGGATTTTTTGGTTCTGTCTGGCATCTGCTTACAAAATAAAAACCCCCAAAATTGAGGGAATGATTTCATAGAGATATACCAGAACTGCTGTCTTAAAAAGATCCTAAAAAGATGCTTCTCTCTCTACATCTAATATCTCTGTAATGGAGGCATAGGCCTAGTTACCGATATAGATATGAATGGAAAGGTCAGCCTGTGGGGCAGGGTCTGGATCAGTGGGGTCTGCAGGCAGGCACAGGCTGTGCTGTGGTGGGGGCCATGGCTCAGGCTGGGGCCAAGCAGAGCCTCAGCTTCGAGCAGCTCACACAGGAAGGGAAGTCAGCCCTGTCTGAGTCCTCCTCGTAATCAACAAAGGAAGGAGCCAGTCCTCAGCTATGTTGCATCTATATTCAGAGGTGGGCACCAGCAGCCAAACCAGGACAAAGGATGCTGTCACAGTACTTATATATGAGGGGTTTAATAAAGATGTGAAAGTAGTGTTTTCAGAAACCACAAAGATGTCTGTTTCTAGTGAGAATGTTTAATAAGATCTACGACTAGGTAGATCTAAGACTAAGGGGTGACAAAATTCAAACAGAAGACTTCCAGTTGCCTACAGTCCTTCTCAATGCAGTACCAAGAGACATAAACTGCAGGGACTGTGCTGTCCTAAGAATAGCTAATGCTGCATATTCAATAGATCTTTTTAAAACAAAGGTATCTGAGGGGTCAGAGGGGCTGAGTGATGTGGTCAGGCTAAAAGTATAGAGATTGTTCAAAACTGACCATAAGGAAAATACTAAGATGCTAATTTACTAAAATTTAACAACATCAGCATAACTCATTGGATACAGCAGCCTCTTTTCTCCTTTTCTCTGCACTGAAATCCAAATTAGAGCTTTTCTTCAATAAAACCAGTCAGATGAGTATTAGGGATTTGATTTCCTATTATTGACATATGGGCATATGTAATTAATGCAGGGGACATAAATATAAGTAAAGTAAGGGACTTAAACTGAAGTTCAGATGGATTCTTTGAGGGTGAGAAGCCCCACCTTGTTCTTCAAAACTTCTTAGTGCAACCATCAGTCCATATAACCATGGAATAGGGACTTCACAGACATGTATTGAACTTGGAAGGATATTGATCCTTTGTGACATTAGCAACTTAGTGCTTGTTCCAGCACCGGGCTTTTTACTGTGTTGAACACCTGCCATTACAATTACCTCAAATATTTAAACACTGGTCAGACCCTAAAATAAACCAGAAACCCAACTGTGCTGTCCCAGTTAACCTCTGTTCTGTCCTTAGAAGTGAGGTCTTTCTTTCTCAAATTATGTTTTCTCACTTCTTCCTGTTGAAAACGTTGTGAACTCAGATAGTTTGAAGTTGCCTCTTTTGCCCAGCAATGACCTGTTATGGAAAATTTGACTGTAGCACAGGGAAAAAAATCTCTCTTTCTGGAACAGAAAATATGATCTTTTATCACCCAATCCCATATATTTTTTAGCAAAGTGATATTAGGGGGACAGAAAGAAATCTATTCAGGCATTTGCATTGTGGTATCAAATATAGGAAGGGTCCTGAAAAGTTTGAATTCCTGATATATTTGCCCAAAGTATCCTTAAAGACAAGAGTGAAAGAACTAATTAAGTTTCATCCTTCTTGAAATAAAGAGGTTCTGTAATATGGCATCCCTATTCACATGGAGATAGTATTATTGATAGGAGTAAAATCTAGTTCTTATCTGGCATTTTTTCTGACTTGGTCTCTGAGTGTATGACAGACAAAGTTTCTCATTTCCATTTTGCAGATGGAATAACTGAGATACTGACTGTAAACTGGAAAGCATTGCCCCGAACACTAGCAGGAGAGCCAGGATCAGGGTGAGACTTGTGGGCTTAACCATTTGCATGGAGCAGGAAGTCACACTGGTCCTGTGAGAGCCATGACACCATTGTGTGAGAGCCCTAAATGATGGGGGTAATTTCTCTGGCCTGGATTTTGGAGAAGTACCCTGCTCTCCCTTGAGTCAGCCACTGATGTCAGAGGGAGGTGAGTTCTAGATTGTGAGTTTTTAAAGAAACCCTGATCTTAGTACATCTTATTTAGAGCAGCACCTATCAGAGAACCTGTTTGCCTTTTTCACCATGAGCGAGTTCCACTTGATTCCATCTCTGCAGCTGAAAGCCTCTTCTAAACTCCAATTTGAGATGAACTAGCTCCTCTGTTTAATAAGATCTAAGACTAGGTAGATCTAAGGGGTGACTCTTCACACATATAGATAATACACCAAATCTGTTACACCAGAAATTATGGGTTACTTACAGAGCCATAACCTTTTTGTGTAAATAATCAGTCAAGATTTGCTCTGTCTGGTTTTTGCCCTGCTTCCAAAAGAGCTCATGGTTAGCTTCAGAGTGCCTTGTTTTTTGTTTGTTTTGGTTTTGTTTTGTGTTTTTTTTGTTTGCTTGTTTGTTTGTTTGTTTGTTTTCTGGCTGCAAAATAGCTAGAATCTTCACTACTATGGGAAACCCAGAGGCCCAGTGGAGAATGAACAGCAGGTTTCAAAGTGCTGGTGAGAAGACAACCTGTGAGGGTCTTAAACATCTTATCTCTTGCTGACAATATCCAACACATCCTTTCTACTCTGCTAAAGAGTTGTCCCCAGTGCATCCTTTAAAATTAGGGATAAAAAAAGCATTCAATGCAAGTAATTGTTACTATAAGAAACTCTATCCTTTTTATTCAATGCAATTTGAGCAGCTGCAGCCTTCTTTTCCCTCTCAGAGGAGGTAATTTTGTAAATTACCTCTATGGTGAAGTTCTTAATTTTTGGGGCTAATTATATATAGAAAGATGAATGGCTGTATCAGATGGAATTGGGTGAACTCTAGCTAGTCCAGGATCCTGTAACCAAAAAGTGACTAGAAACAGATGCCTGGATAAGACCATCAGAAAGGGGCAACTTCACACTGATGCATGTCAGCACAGTCATGATTTCCAGCAATCTGCAATTCAAAGACTATCTGATCAGAGATGATCCTGTGTTTAAGTTCTGTCAGGAAAAAGGGAGGATCAGTGCAGGAGACATTGTGTCTGGATCTGGTGCAATCATGTTATGAGGACTTTTTTTTTTAATGCCATATTGCTTTCTGTTTAATTCAAACTTTTTTCCTGCAGTTCACAGAACTGTGTGAATTACTATTAAAAAGGCCCACTCTTGCTACTTGGCCACAGTAGAGAATTTTTAGTATAGCATGAGGAATGTGTCTGATCTGGTGTCACCTAAATCAGAAGTATTGTCTCTTTTGCCACATGTCTATCCATTAGCACAGATTCCAAAAGATGTCAGAGTCAAATTCTGTATGTTCCATGTTTAAGTCATTATCAAACAATTCTTGAAAAGGACAAAACAGGAAACAAACCCTAATGGGAAACAAGCATCTTCCTTTATTACAAGTTCTTAGTTCCACGATCTGATTTCTTTCAGGAGAACACTTGGATGCTTTGCCAATTATGTACTATAATATGTAATACTATAGGACTTCTTTTCTTTTTCTCCGTAACAAACCTGCAACTGCTTCTCCAAGTTGCTGAACAAATAATTCACTAAAATTGGGACAGAATGTTAAAGTTAATGATGTGCTGTATAAAAGTCTAATATAAAGTAGTGTGTCTCCTGTCCAAAAATCTCTTTAGACTAGTGGCATTCCATAGAGGAAAATCTCCATTCAGCTTACATCTGCAGGAGTAGTATGTATTACAAGCTTAATGTTAAGAGGGAAGTGGAATTATATTTATAATGTGGAAGTTACAATTCTGATTACAATTCTGATGTTAATTTATTGTGATTGGGGTAATATATTGTGTTCATACACCATAATGGTTAAGTTTTCTCTTATGTGCTCCAGTGGGTTAGTGTATCAATATGCATCACTACTTACTTACATAGTACCAATAATTAGAATTACATCAAGGCCATAATTAACCAAATCTGTCAGTCTTGGGTGATGAAAGTCTAAAGCAGACAAACATGTGGCAAGACACTGGACCAAAATCTTGACATCATGAATGTAATGGGGAGTTACTGTGGAACATGACTGAAAGAAGAATAATGAAGTAGATTTTCCATGGCCATGAAAATGTGTATTTTGCAGAGCAATTATTGATGGGAAATATAGAAAACATTTAGATTTCTCTTGGAGAGCTTGTGTTGCAGGATACCTAAATGAGAAAATGTTGTTTTCATTAATACTAAAGAAACACTGTTCTAATGTATACATTACATTACATAAAGAAAGGCTGTATCCCATTTGTGCTATGAACATCCTAAGTTAACTGAAGTCATTAAAGGTGGTTCTATCTAATCCAATGGCAACCCCACTGTTCCCCCAACACTGTAGACCTTATCTCAGGCTTTAATACTTATGTAAAATGCACATGTATCTTTCCCATCATTTTGCTACAGTCAAAGTCCTTCACAGTGCAATTTGAGTTCTCACATATTTCTTTGTTGCATCTCCTGAGACACATGGTACAGGAAGTAAGAAGTGAAAATGTCTGTGCTAATACAGCTTAACACCTCAAGGCAACTGTTGGAGCTGAAACATCCTCTCATTTGTATTCTTACCTTATGTTGCTCTGTACAACCATGCTGCTGATTAGCAGCACACTGAAATTAGTTACAGTGGGACCACACTTACAGACATGACAAATGTCATGCTGCTGGTTGTGAGACTGATACACTTGTCCTTGTCTCCCACAATCCAGCCTCAGTCTCTGCAGCTCTTTACTTTGGCACACAACACGTCTCCTGCCTTGGTTGCACACGGGGTGCTGAGCTCTGAATGCAGAGAGAAACACTGCTGTGCTGTGCTGAAGCTTGAGCTGTGCCTCCCACCCAGGCCCGTTGCCTCATCATCACTAAGCCCTGCACCTTTTACATGGCACAGAACACACAATGGCACTGAATCATATAGGTGCACAGCTCTGACAACAGTGAGGGGCCAAGGCAGGGCCCACATGGGTCCCTTTATTTTGGCAATGACTTCACGTTTCTCTTGTTTTCCCTTTGGATTCACCACTGTCCTAGGAAGAGTAAAGACCCTTCTCAGGACAGTAATGATCTCCTCTAAGATTCATTCATTTGTCTAGTTTGGAAGATGTTACTTTTCCTGCCACAGGGATTCTTCCAGACTGCCTAGTTGTTTGGCTCCATGTCAAGAACTTAGAGACGTCCTGCTGCTACAGCTCAGAAAGACTAATGCCCTACTTACAACTGAAAATGTTAGAAACACAAATGCAGTTATTCTTTCAGTTCTTATTTGGGTGCTTTGATTTAAAAAAATATTATTTCCATAGCTGCCTTTTTAATATTACTCATTACCTTCATGGCTGCTTTGCACACTGTTTTCCTTTTCACTTAAGATGTATTGGTTACACCAGAAGTTGTGCAGCCAATGGTTTGAGAACAAGGCCAAGCGGCAGGAGTTCCCACATCCAACATCCAGTTTGCCACTGACACAAACTGTCTTGTAGGATTGCATATCACAGAATCACAGGATTCTTAGGGTTGGAAGGGACCTCTGGAAATCATCCAGTCCAACCTCCCTTCCAAGGCAAGGTCACCTAAAGCAGGTGACACTGGAACATTTTCAGGTGAGTTTTGAATGTCTCCAGAGAGGGAGAATCCATAGCCTCCCCAGGCAGCCTGTTCCAGTGCTCTGCCATCCTCAGCATAAATAAGTTCTTCCTCATCTTGAGGTAAAACTTCTTGTGCTTTAGTTTATGGCCACTGCTCCTTGTCCTGCCACTAAAAAGAGCCTGGCACCAACTTCTTGGCACCCACCTGGGAGATATGTGTATGCATTAAGTATCAGATACCCTGTGCCTTTCTAAAAGGAGTAGATCTACCCTATGGCAATATTCTGGCTGTGATCACAGGCTCACCAGGACACTTGTGTTTGCACACCCCAGCAGACCCATCCATCTCTGTGTTGTCAGTGGATTTGATCTAAAAATGCAGCATAGAAAAGAGGGTGTGGAGCAAGTAGGGTCTAAGGAGAATGCTGGCCCACTTTTCACCAGCATCATTGTCCCTTGAGGAAATCAAAGAAACATGAGTTTTGCAGACACTGGAGTCTTAGTTTAAATGCCTTCTGTGGTAAGCTTGATTACAGCTGTTGTTGGATACCTGTGCTTAGGCTTCACATAATTTTTTCCAGTGGAATAATTCTGTAAGTATAAAATTAGAAAGGTTTGTTATTTTTCTTGGAAGATTTTTTTCATAATAGAACTAAAAAGCTTTCTAGCTGCAACAAAACTAGAAGCCAGATTGGTCTATATAGTCCTGCTGAATTTTTTGCACTGCAGTTGGCTTCAAACATGAACAGTGTGGTGGGGAGTTGGTCAGTGTTTGGCAAGTTCTGCCAAGTGCCTTCTGCTTAAACACAGCAGGTTTTTAACCTGAAGCACAATGTTCTCCATTGTGTATTATCCCAAAGCTCAAGTGACTCACAGAAATGAGCAGAGCATTCTACATACAGAGAACTAGTATGCAAAAATTATTAAGACACTTCTGTTCTATTTTCAGTTATGAAAGTGTATTCTTCCTTTTGATTGTAAATTGTCCCACAGCAATCAGATCTGTATAGCTGCTACTAAAAGTCATAGAGTAAATTTAAGTTTCTAAGCACAAAGGTGGCTCAAAGATTAGGTTTACAGCTGAATTATTTTCCAAAAGAACCAGCCAGCCATTCCCCAAAAGAGTATATTGCAGTCCATGAAGTTTTAATAAAACTTTAACCTGTTTAAAAATGGTAAACCTGCTGTTTTTACTTGAAGATGTATGAATATCTATGAGTGAGTTTTTTAAAGAGTTTCTTGCAAACATGATTATTATAAAATAGTTTAAGAAAAAATTTTCTGTTTTTACATGTTATTAATGCAAAGCAATGTATTAAGATTGGTTTTATTAAATATTGATCAAAAGGATGAGCCAGGGTTTCAGGGAATTCTCTCTGATAGCTTTCCTATGGGCTGTTTGCTCAGGTGTAGGAAAGACAGTGCTGATGTTTCAAAGCCACAATACCCTAACTGTTTCAGAAAGAACCAAAAAACCCATAGTTCCATCAGGTCACTGTGCTCACATTGCTTATCGTCCTGTAGAAACACCTGTATTTGAAATTCACTCTGTGTGTTATCCCCATGGTGAAACCAGGAGAATTTTTATTGGCAACACTTTCAAGTCTTAGATGCCTAGATTTAAGCATCTAAATATGTGGCTTCATTTTTGAAGTACTGAACACATGCACACATGCACACAGACATACACACATATTTTATTGAAGTCAGCTGGAGAAGCTGGGTCAGAAGCATTTTTGAAAATCAGACCACTTATTTAAATGTCTAAATATGGATTTATGAGCCTGACTTCAGACACACCCAAGTCTAGTTGTAGCTCTCACAGATACTAGTGTATTGTCCCAGCACTGTGTGTCCTACACACTTCAGACAGAGTAATTTTGAAGTCCCATTCCAAAGTCACACTTCCTTAAATAAGGCTGGATTAAAAGAAAGTTGTTTGGGTTAATTATTTCCATAAATCAACACCAAGTATTATTGTTCTTTTAATTCTAGCAGGGAAAGGATATTCTGCTTCCTCTGCAGTAACAGGGACACAAATATAGTAGCCCTATTGTTAACTTCTGAGAATTAGAAAATCAGGCTAATTTATTGCCCAGTTTTCCCTTTTGTTTCTTTTAAATTAAATCAGTGGGACAGCCTGTGGTTAATACTTATAAAGAGCAAGGGGAACCCCAGATAACCCTTGCTGTGCCACTGCAGCATTGTAATTACATACTGCTTTCTGCTCCAGTCTTGGGACAAAAACTCAACCTTACCCCAGGGACATTAAAATCGAGCAATGAAACCCATATTACTACAATTTTCCCCTGAAAATGGATGGCAATGAGGTGCAATTCTGTTGATTGGCACCTGAGCAGTGTTTGTGTACAGTGTGAGTTCATGCAAATCCTGGGAGGTTGAACCTTTTTGAGGATTCCATTTATAGGTGGAATGGAATCACACACTTCACATTGCACTGAACCAGACATATATTCCACTGTCATGACTAATTCAGCTGAAGCCTGTTAGTTCTCTTCTTTCCTTTTCTCTCTCCCCTTCCCACAGAGAAGCTGATTAATGCAGAGGGCACCTTGGGGCTGAAGCCAGCTGGGCTAAATCCTTTGATCAGATCTGAAATGGTTCTACCCCCACCCTGCCCCAAAATAACTTTGTTTCCTCTGCCTTTTCAGCACGTAATTTATAAAGCGTGGTCTATCTAAAACTACATGAGTGCTGAAAAAAAGAAGTTAAAATGTAAACCAAAGAAGGATTTCCAATGCCTGAGTCCACACAGAAAAACATATAAAATTAATGTCACAGTGTTTTTTGGGCAAGCTCCTCAAAATGTCCTAATTGGCTTTATAAAAGAGTTCAGGTACAGTCACTTCCATTTTTGTTTCTAAAGATTGCCAGAAACATACATTTCATATAGAACTCCCATTGATACTCATTTTGTTCCACTGCAGGACAGGTTTCCCGCTATTTCTATTGTCTAGCTTTATCTTTCTCATTCTCTTCTGCAGTATCTCACTTCCTATAGGCTGCTTGCCTACTCCATAAACAATGAGTGACAGAGTAAATGGAGGTAGATTAGTAGCCACTCTAGCATCAGAAAAGGAACTGCAGGAGAAACTAAATTCAGCTCTGAAAATAAGAAGGAGGTAAATAAGAAAGGAATAGTTCCACGTGAAGAGTGAAATGTGCATGCCAGACTACAAAGGAACAGATATCCAGTAACCAAAACTGCAGTCAACACCAGTGGGAGATTCCCAGTTCACTCAAACAGTAATACTGTCAGAGCCCGATGTTCTGGGAAAAATACCACAGCAGTGTAAAAAGGTGCTTTTCACAAGTAGAGGAATTGCTCCTCTCTCACAGATCTTAATAATCTAGAAAACAAAGGATGAGGCAGAGAAAGCTCTAATATCTAATAAAGGGACCAGGGCACCAGCAGGTACAAGATTTTTGGCTGGCTGGTTAATAGTGACTTCTTGCTTATAGCTGCATAAATGCCCTATCCTTTAGATTCCTACCATGATTCAGTTTCTTTCTTTTTTTGCCTGCATCAGTTCACTCTCCATTCGGTGTCATCACTCTGTTAATTCTAATTGTCCTGTCTTGTCCACAAGAATATTGAGATAGCAAGTACAGGGAGTACTTTGCACAGTGAAGAGGTGAGGGGGAAGAGGTGAACTTGACAGAGTGATGTTCAGCACAGGAAACCAAGAACGACACAATCAGACAGGAGCATGGGAACACACAGAGTAAGAAAGTCAAACGACTTTGATTTTTTTCACTCATGTAAACAATTAGCCTATCAGTGTAAGGTTACCTCTGGTACTTTCCATCACATAAACAGGCTGTCTCACAGTCTGGGAATGATCTGGGAATCATCTGAAAAGCAGATCATTTGAAATAATTGTGCCAACCCTGGACAGTGAAGCAGTAAGAAAATTTAGATTTGTGAAGAAGGGAAGGTTTTGAGCTAGTCACACTATAAAAAATGTTAAACAATGACCTAAAAATGCATAGGAATTGGAGAATGTGTCAGAAGATGAGTTGTAAGACAGGCCATTTGAGGTGAGAGACAAATAAATGTTTCTAAGACCTGGACAGATACAATAAGCAAAGTATGTTGCTGTCTCAACCGCAGCAGGATTTTCAGTTCCTGGCTACCTTCATCAGTAAGGATCCCACTAAAAGGAAAGAAAATTACTCATCAGATGTTTTTGGCAGCAGGACAGAGGTTATTCAGTCATAGGGTCACGTGCAGTACAAAGCCATTTATGACATCTGCAGAACAAGTATTTTGTTGTGGTTTTCTTATTGATTGCACTAAAAAATACAAAATTGAGTGTAACTTTTTTTTTAGAGACTAAGACATACATGTACACAGGCAGGACTGTGGAAAGAGGTCTTGGACTGATATGGTGTAATTCAGCGTTTGGGTTAAGGTTGGTTACGTATTTCCATGCTCATTACTAGGTAAATGCCACTTATGGGCAGATTAAGTTTGGTACAAACACAGAGAAAAAAATCCCTTCTCTAAAAAGCATTAAAGCTTTGAGTTTTGTCCAGTTATAATACAGAAATTTTTTAAAACACATTTGGATTTAGACAAGCTGAAGCCTCTTTCTCACAGGCTTAGCAGCCTGAGTTTTCTAAAGGAATCCTGGACAAACTGCAAATGTAAATTTACCCTACTTCGCTCCCCTTTTATACAGTCATGGGGCAGAAAGGTGCTTCTCACCATCAATAAAATCTAAGCACATAAATCTATCTTCCTGTCCATGTATAAAGAACAGCATGCTCAGATTTCTCTCGTCATCTAATCTCCCCTGGGTCCCCAGCAGCATGCTTCAACATTGACATTTTTATCCTGTTATTTTCTAGTAAATATGTATCCCAAAATCTGGTCTTCAGCAATATAGTAGTGATTTGAAACCTGAATGCAGATATGGGTGAATTGAACTCATTTGCCTTAGACATGTGAAGAAAATTAGAAAACTTTACATTAAACTATATGTAACCAAGTGAGCCTGTATTTCTTTACTGAACCACCTCATGTGGATCATGCTAAAGTTCTGGATTCATTCTTGTATGTATTTGGTTTTCCAAAGACCAGTTATTTACCTGGACTGTTCTTATCCAGAGACTTTAACTCATACAGTGCTTGGTGCTTTTTAGCAGTCATGAATCTGAAATTTGTTTAGTTTCCATAATACTAGCAATGAAAAAATCTCAGAAATTGCTAAGGCACATCAGTTGCCCTCTTTTTATGAGTGTCTCTGATCTGATGACATCATGTGAGACTGAAATGAGGAAAGAACTTTATCCCATAATGCAGCTGAGGTGAGATGTATTTAGGTCCCTTTTAATACTGGACTATCATATGCCCTTGGAATAATTTAGTAAAGGGATTTCCTTGATCTGTTTCCATAAAATGGAGTGCTTCAAGAATCAAATTCATTTTGGGGGAACAATGATAACAGTTTTCAGCACAGACCTTCCAGAAGATTGCATGCAGAAGTCAGGTATGTGACAGATGGATGTTGTACACACCAGCCAAAAACACATCTACTTGTCAGACACGAAGAGGCCTCACTCCTTCCATGTGTACTTTGTCAGTAAAACAATAGTTTGTATTGTTGATGCTATATGAAAATGGGAAGTTACTGCCTATAAAATCTCAAAGTTAGTGCCTGCCTGAGAGGACACCAGAAAATCCATATGTTTTAGTCTCAAACTGCACATAAATTTGATGCCAAATTTGTAAAACACTCTGCTGATGGTATTTTGTCAGCTGTGAATCCTGTAGATACAGAATCACCCTAGCTCCACTAAAGTTGGGATTTGTCCTTACTTAGAGATGGTCAGGCCAAGTAGGTAGACTAAACTTGAGTTACACCACACTGCAGTAAAGCCAGTGAAGTTGTATCAGTGTAGCTGAGAAGTGAATGTTCATTTATTATTCCAGCACCGGCTGTATCTAGCCATTGTTTTCATCTGCTGCTGCCTCTGAGCCACCAGATCTTTGTGCCTGAGAATGTCTGAATCCTTTGTTTTCCTCCCCACCTAAATCATATTCAATGGGCAGCATGTTTTTCCTCAGATCCTTGATATTGATTAGGTAACTGAATTTAAATTTTAGAACTATGAAAGTTTGGAAACATCTGCAGACATTGAATAAAGTCTGTTTTCTCTTCCACAGTCTGTGAACAGCTGGAATCCTCAGCCTGAAAAGACGCCTTTGTTTCCCAGGTTTCCATTACACATTTTTGTACCACACATGCAAACTATCCAGGCCTATGCAAGAGGGACAATTCTTATTTTTGTGAAAGATGTTTGCCATTTTCCATTCTGCACTCTTCAGACCTCGCCTTGTCCAATAAATGTTAAGTTGTTAAAAATGTCCTATTTTTCCCCTCTACAGCTGTATTTTTAGTGCAGATACTGGGCCAAAGTTTGATTTTGCACCAAATTTAGTCCATCACACACAATTAACTTCATCAAAGTTTCTCTAAAACTGTACTGTGGTATGACACAAACATGTTGTTAATCTCTTCCTCAGAGGCTGTAGAACAAGTAGGGCATGTATTAACTGTGATATCCACTAATAATACCAGCAGCATTGGTAAAGAACTGTATGTTCCTTTTTTCCCCTTATAGTTGTACACATAAAGTATGTTAGGGGAAGATTTATATCCCATATTCTGCAATCTTTTATTGAGCATAATTCTTGTCTTGATATATGACTTCACTGATGTTCCTGTAATTTTCCATGATTAGGCCTATCAAAAACTGGGTTTAAGTATTGGGGATTAAGTAGCAAAAACTGCATGCTAGATATGTTGTTAGTGTATGAAATTATTGTGTAATTAAAATGTTACATAGACAACACTTGGTTTGAGTATTCATCAGTAGTCTAACCCTAAATCCTTGGAATAATAACAGTGTCTGATACATGTGTGTCTTACTTTGTTCTAGGTAAGAGAACTCTTTTCAAAATGTAGGACTTTGTTAAGGAATCATTGACTGCAGATGGAAATGTCTATGAAAATGTTATCCCCACTTCCTAGAATTATATGGCAATATTTTCAAACGTGGTACTAAAATCAAAAGATTGAGGTACAATATGTAAACATTCTTTGTCCTTGCCATTCCACACTCCTAGAAAAAGAAAGGGACTGTAGAGGGTTGCTTAGTCTACCTTTTAGGAAGGGTCAGATGAAGTACATTGTACTGTACTGTACTATACTTCTAGCCATGGCTGAGAGAAAAAAATTCAGCTTGATACTAAAACTGTACCATGGAAACTCTATTGCTTTCCAGTGCCATATATCCCAGGCTGAAATAACTTGATGCTTGGAAAAGTTTTCCACTGTCTTCTCTGAATCTCCATATTTTTATTTGCTACAGTGCACTGTAGAGAACAACATACACATCTCTTTGCAACGACTTCTCACTTTTTTGAGATTGTGCCTTCAAAATATTTTTGATGAGGCAGACAAAGGGTTTGTAATAGTGAAGACATTTTGCCTGAAATGCAGAGAAATCTGAATTCAAAGAACTGCCTTTTAGTGATTGTGTCAGATGATACTTGAGAAGACCTGGAACAAATATAAGTATAGCATTTGTCTGTGCTGTGATTTTAGTCAGCCTTTTGCACAATCTGGAGAAGTTACCGATTCTAGATTGACTAGAAGGATTAGCAATAGACAGAATCCCATGGAAAGCAATGTCCAAAACTGGTATTGAAAACTGCCTTAGAATCATGCATCTGATGAACAGACAGTGAGCTTAAAAGTAGTCCTACAACTAGGAATACTGATTAACAAGGTATGTCAATTTCTTTTTAATTATACTACTGAAAGCAAAATGAGAATAGCATACACTAATAGTCAAACTAGATAAAAGACAGTTTTCTAGATTTTAAATCTGTTTCCACTGAGGGACCTGGTAAAGGACAGGGTACTGAGATTTTTAAATCAGTATTGAACTAATTTTTGCAAAAACACATTTCCAGCAAACCCTCACCTTTCAGTGTATGTGCACAATCCATTAAAGAAATGGACTGCTCACAGAATATGTCCAAGCATAAATTTCAAAAGCAAAGCTGCTTCATTATTAAGTGGATTTGTCATATTAACATCACATTTGTCCTGCCCTTTCAAGGGTATGAGATCCCTGATTTTAAGAGACTTTTCAAAAAGAGTCCTGTGTTAGCTATTTACATAAATTTAATTTCCTAAAGCTTCCTCCTGTTATTTCTAAGTATTCTGTCCTCTCTGCCTCTCCAGATTGACAGTATTTTTCTTGATCATAAACAGAAATCAACATTCCTGGATTTTATTTTCTTGCAGTCAACACAAGAAGAGTGCAGGAGCTGAAATAAATTATAACTCTATATAATACTAGTTATAAAAGAATGGCAGAGCTTCTTGGCGACATATTTGTGAGCCAGAGCCAGAGAACCAGACATTAATGTCTAGTAAAAGATGTCAGATTCAATTCTTACTGCCAATGTCTGGCAAGAAAAATCTGCTACATGGTTTACCTCATATGACCCAGTTGGCCCTCAGAGAAAGGATGCCTGATCATCATAAAGGTAGTGCAGGTAAATTATAAGGAAAGCACGTAGTACTTCCCTTACATTCCATTTCTTGCATACTATTGTCCCCTGTATTTTCACACTACGCTTTTATCCATAACAGTATTGTTAGGGGCTTATAGGAACTTCAGTCTGCTTAAAATAGTGAAATATTTGGGATTTGAATCATTGCTGGCAGTGGGTGCTAACCCAGTGGATTCAAGAGAGCTTCTGCTCTTCTTCACTGACACTACATCTCTTTGACCTCATCTCCATAAGACAGGGAAATTGCAAAGTCCTTGTGTTTCTGTGAAAAAAGTAAACTTTCTTTCCCTTTGGCTTCCCCCAATGGCATCAAAGCCATATATTGTGTGTTATTTTAAGGGATAGAACACATGACTTCTGTCAAATACATGAAGCAGAGCTAGCCACATTTCAGTTCTTGTTCCAGAAAGCTGGGAGATTGTGTGCAGGATTTTGGTGTCTTATTGGAGCTGCCATTGCTCAGCCCAAAAGCAGCTGTAAGTATTCCCCTGTACTAACTGTGACAGAATGGGATGAGGGGAAAAATGGCTAGCAAGTTTATCTGATTAGTGGCAAATTGGAGGTAACAGGAGCTCATATCTCAGAACTATGATATGAGCACCAAAGTGACACTTCTAAGTGTATACCTTAGATATCCCAATAAATTAGATATGGTATTTTTAAAATTTCTTTGAAACTGTATAGAAGCTATTCCCCCTACAGTAAGCTCAGCATGCACAAACCGTTACAGCTTGGCAAAGAAGAGTCTGAAAACAATCTGAAGTCCCATCTTTGCTCCTTACTCCTGAAGGGATCTCCATTTGGCATTCCATTACCTTGGCAGGTTGATCCTAGAGAGATCAATCCAATGATTATTTCTAAAAATCAGACACCAGCACATCTATCTTGCCCTCCTTGACAAAAAAAGATGGAAGAAAAAGTGCAAAGAAAAATTCCTGGTCAAGGACAAGGCAAGCAGGCTGAAATTTATGTCTACTTACCATAGAAATCTCCAATAATGTGAATACCATCAGAATTCCCTGAATAGCATTTCATTAACATGATAAGATAGCTCTACAAAGCCAAGAGGTCAAAACAAAGCAAGAAAAGAATGCCCAAAATGAAGTAGAACTAAAGTTTGATCAGTTAATGCTGACTGGCAAAATGTTAGTCCAAACCAAGTTGCTCAGTGCTTGCATTGGTCAGCAAGTTAACATTCAGCAGATCATTTCTCTGTGATGCCCCAAATGTGCTCTGCTTTGGTATCAGCAGTTTCTCTGGTCATCAGGAAGACCAGTCCACATTAGGGCTGCCCTGCACATTTAGCCCAGCTGGCTGGAGACATACCATTTAAAAAAAATACAAAACCAAAAACCCCAAGTTGTTTTGAGTGCTGCTTGCTGTGTTCGTGCATAACAAGACTTCTGACTGACTATGCAACTCCCAGATAGCAAAGACACAATTTCAGTGTACAAAATCTGATGAATAAGCTTCTCCTGGGGTTTGGCAGAACTTAGTAACTGCCTGAGATCTGCTGTAACTTTCTCCTCTTGGCCTAAATTCTCTGATATGGGATGCCTGAAAGTTACACAACTAAAAGCCATCTTTAACCACTCAAAAAAGCAGACTTGTTTTAGAGACTCTGAAAACTACAATTATATCAGGAGCATATGGGAACACTTGTGAAAATCAGGCCATTGTCATAAATGAGTGCTTTAGGCACACAAGTGTGATATAAAAAGGCCAATAAACTGAACAGTATCACTGGTGAATGACCCACCAGTGGCATTCAGTCAAAACCTTGGACATAGAAGTTTGGGGTTCATTCATTAAGATTTACATGCAACTAATTTGCACTGCTGCTATTTAAGGAACATCACAGAGCAATGCTGAGAACATTTTTTTTCTGTTTGAGTTCTGTGCTTTGAGTGCATATTTTCTGAAATGTGTTTGGCTAATTTCATCTTAGCGGCCTCTTTGATGACATGCATTTTTCAAATAGATGCTTATGCTGATGGAGTGACATGTTCCAGGGTTAAGTGGTTCCTCCAAGACATAACTCCAACTGCTGCTGCTGGGGTCACCAAACTACTTCAGTGGTTTTATTTGAGCTCCCTAAAAGTTTTAAATTTTAGCAACATTCTTTTGCTTCCTAAAGTCATTTTCTGACTTTACCATGAATGCAGAGGACATTGTTTTAACAGTTCAATCCTGACTAATCTTCTTATCTTCAGACGCATTGTAGTTAACCATATCCTTGGGGTACACGGTGGATCATCTCCCAAAAAAACAGTACACAGTATGAAGAGAATATTGTTAGTCAAATTTTTACAAGGCAGAGTGGTCTCCTAGTTTGGAGCTATCTCTCATGAAGAGATGCACACATCTGTGTTCAGCACTTAAGAAAGTTTGCAAGAGAAGAGCAGTCCAGCTGCCTACTGAAAGTCACCAGGGACTGGCGTTCAACTCACAGTTTAGCAATATTCTGATGTTTTTCACTTTGTCATTTGATCTCTTAGTGTTTCAGATCCCTCTCTGTCTAATGAGAACACTACAGCCTCTCTCATCTTACAGTCTGTCAATTTAAGGTGCAGCTTTTCAAGAACTGGGAGGCACTCCAATAATACAGTAGGAAGTACAATAATTTTACTTCTGTCTACAAACTAGTCTGTCTATACTTATGTATCTCCTACTTTTAAGCAAACTTGTTTCTAAGGAGCCAATATTGTTATTCAGAATCAGCACTTGTCTCTCTTCAAGGCTACAAGGAAACCATACTATTTACACTCCAGATATTTGTCTATTCGTCTTCAAGTTCACCTCTTCAGGTGGTGTTGTGTGAAAATAAGATAAAAGCAGATCCATGTAAGTCTGAGGTTCTTGTCATTGCCCCTTTGTCACAGTGTACAAGTACTTTGAGTCCCTAGGATAGCTCCTCTTAGGTCACAGCTGTGTAGCAGGTCACGGCTCGCACCCCTCTCACAAGTGGCACTCTAACTTTTATAAGGTAGTTTCTGGCAGTAGCTCTACAGGAGCACTACATAAGTTTCCCTGTTTTTCAAACGAAACAAAGAAAAGAGTGCAGACCAAGTGCATAATGTCCTTTTTTAGCTCTGAAGTGAGATTTAAATAGAGTTTAGGTGCCAAGTCCAGGTGTGGAATCTGACTTTGTTAAGCACTCACATCCTCTAGCTTTGCCAAGAAAGGATCTCCCAAGCACTAAACTCGTGTTTCTGCATATGCTCAGGACAGCTTCTGATTTGGCAAGGCTCATCCACCCCTACATCTGCTGTTCAAGAGTTTAATCTTGATGTCTCTGGTAATTCCTATCCCAGCCTTCTACGACAATCTAATTCAGGGATCATTTGTAAACTGGCATTGGTAGCACTTATTTATTGCAGATCAAGCCAACTTGTAGCGTTAATAATGCTACTGTAGGAACATGAGCAGATCTTCAGAGTTTACTGCTGAGCAGCTAATCTAATTTATGTGAAATTCTTGAAAAAACATGTATTTCTTCTACACATAGTTGATGTCCAGACACAATTTTGGCTAAAGCAAAACATCTGGATATCCTGAGGATGTTTCCATTATCTTCTCACCAGTTAGGCATTACTTCCTGTAGAGCAAAAATGCTGCAGAATAATTTGTCCTTATGTAAGTCAACAAGTATTTACTGAACAAGAAATGAATATCTGATGTTCAGTTTACCCTGAATTTGTTAAGTATGGTGATTATTAAATAAAGCTATAGATTAAAGACTCTGGCAGTTTGAAATACACTCCATTAATTTAGAGAATAAGTGGAAAATATTCTTAGTCCCAGCACCTGCTGTTGAATTCCCCTGCTTTTCTGTGGTTTTACTATTACATTTTCCAATTTGAAAAAAGTGAAGCAGACTAGACAGAAGATACTGTCAAATGCCCAAGGTAAATAAATTGGAAAAATGTTAAGAAATTTATATATAACTTTCTGTAATAGTAAAGGAAATATTAAGTGAATAATATTAAATTAAGACTATTCTGACAAGAAAGGTAAAAAGTGGAATGGTGTCCCTTTTAAACAAATACCCAAAATGTCCTCTGAATCTTAATGAGTGAAATCTTCCTGTGTTGCTTCAACACAGAATATGGGATACGAATCAATCAACTTATGTAGTAGATTAATTACATGTTTTAAATGTGAATCAGATCTCTCAGATCCTAAACTTATAAAAATCACCTTTATTGGCCCCATATGAGAGCTCAGTGCCAAGACCACCCAGTGGCATGGTTTTACTTTGAAGGATGGAGGAAACTGTGTAGTCTTAAATTCTCATGCAAATGCTGATTCTCAAATTCCTAACTTAAAGAATAGGAAGATGGAAACTCATAACACATTACAATAAAAACACCCATTGCACCTAGAAAAGTCACTGCTGAGTTTCCCTTCTGTGTTTCCCTGTGCTTCTGTAGGATGTCTCCAAAAGAGAAAAAAAGAGCTTTTATCTTAAAGGCAATTATCAAAAATCCATGACTTCCAGTTCAGGGCATTATGTAGGTGCTTGAGAAGCTGCATCATTAAATCCCTTCTGCTGTTCTGGAAGGGAAAGACCTAAACTGGGAAAGACCTAAAATGGGAAAGCAGGCCAGTACCATGTTAAACTACTTAAGAGGTCAAACAAATCTGACTGCAGCCAGCAATGTTTGGATTTTTCCTTTGGCTCAGAGAACAAGCTGTACATCATCCAGTAAATGTGTACTCTACAAGGGGTCAGAGGGAAACACATCTGCCCATACTGGGCAGCTTCTTCAGTCCCCTCTTGTTGCCAAGTTCCTAAAAAGTGCCCAGAAGCATCTAGTCTGATGCATCATATCTCCTGCCCTTTCCTGGGCTACGGGTTCATGTCCACCCCAGACCCTTGTGCAATAAATGACATGGATTATGCAGCAAGAAGAGGAAGAGCACTTACGGAGCATTTGCTTGTCTTTCTCCTGACAAGGCTGCACCTCTTATTTCAGTTTTTTATCTAAGCTTGAAGCGGATTGTGGAAACCTTGAGAGAGAGAGAGAGATCCTACTCCTTCGCTTGTTTGCCTCTAGTCCACAGACTTAAAAATCAAGTATGTACCAGCCTTACTCTGATTTCAATTTGTGTTCTTGCAAGAAAGGAGATACAATTCTTAGCTCAATGGAGAGTGTAAAACCGGGCCCCTTCCACTGCACTGAGTCTCAGTGGAAAGCCCAGCAAAGCAGGAGGTGGTGAAACCTCCCTGGAGAGCATGGCAGCATGGGAAAAGTACATGGCATAGGGAGGGGTGCTTGCATTAACATTTCCTGACCCATGTTTTTCCCGTGAATATATATTAAAATATATACATAGGCTTGTCTCTGTGTATTTGTCAGTCTCCAATGCCACAAAATGTACAGCTTTTGTCAGGAACAACAGGAACAGACTTGTAACAGAATCAGCTCTTTTGAGACACACTGCAAAGAAGAGTCATGTCATAAGTGTGGGGAAAATATTTTTTACTTTTGTATACCTGTAACTTTACTGCATCTGGGGCTGATTTCTGGCAGGGTAAATCAAACAAACATGAGAACTCCATGGTGCACTAAGCATGCTGAACTTTACAGCTACCTGCACTCCAGACATTTTTAGTGTTTCAGTATGGTCTGGGATAGCAGTAATCTGCAAAAGGGATGGAAATGGTTTCTCTTTTCTTTTTTTCTTTTTTTTTTTTTTTGTTTTGTTTCTGAATGTGCTATCTACCAGCCTGACTTCACTAAAATTTAGATTGCGGCCAGTCCAGGTATTTGGCTAATACTCTGGATTCCTGCTTTCACCTTGAGCTTTTTTTGCACTCTAGGCATAGAAAAACTCAGCGGTCTGCTTAAAAATGAAGAAGTCATGACACCTAGCGGTGAGTTAAACACCAATAACTTCTATTTCCTACAGGATTCACACGTGTCTTCCATAGGCAAGTTGTTCTCAGACGGTAATGCAGGCATTACCCTCATGGCTCTAGGTATCGAGACAGATCCTCATTTCTTCTACAATCCCCTGCAATGTGTGTGTGTGTGTTTTGTTATATCAGACTCCTGTGCCTCTCCGCAGAGGTTGTATCATTAAGGCCCACTGTGCAGCCCCTTGTCATGCTCCCTATTGAATGTGACATTTGGAATAGCCATTTATTCCATGATTGGGTGACTTCAGAGAGAAAAGGAGCATGGCAGAGTCCTGGCATAAGACCAACTGGGAATTTCAGTCTCATTTTCTTGTCGAGTACTTATTCATCAAGGCTGCTTTTAGATGGTGACTGAAAAATGTATTGTATGGCATGTTGAAAATTCCTGGCAGGCAGTTTAAACTGACTCAGTTACTGGCAAATTCTTTTGCTTTTGAAGACTACTCAGAGTCTGCCTTGGTCAGCAACAGTCAAAAAGTACATACTGGCTGTGATACCATGACAAGAAGTCACACTGAAAAGCAGTAAACCAGTCTAGACATGTGCAAAAAAATTATAGGATCTTTCCAAACAGTGGCAAGCCTTGGAGATTTTTTTTTTATTTATTTTTTTAGGGAAGCAGAACAGTGTAGAGTGCTAGCAGTAACTAGGCTGCAATCACCAAGTGGCAAGATTTCTTGGCTTGTTGAGTCAACCGGCTGGGGACTGGCTATTTTTTATCACAGGAATGAGCTTCAGTACAAGAAATTTCAAGTCAAAACATCACCATAAGTTGCTGGGGAATCTGGGTGCATAGCAGTGCAGCCTCACAGTTTCATGTCCATATTTGTTCATGCTATATCAAGCATACTTTCCATTGCCTTCAATGAGACAAACTCCTTCCTCCTCCTCTGTCTTTCAGAAGAGATGCATGATAAAATTGCATGTTGTAACCAAGAAATGGAAATTACATTACTTGAATAAACATGATTTGCTTCATCTTAATATTTATTTTACCACATGTCCGCATGTATTAGTACCTGTATCTTCCCCAGTTTGCTGTCTTGGGTATAGTTAACACTTGTACCACCTGAGTGTCTGGATACAAGGCAAGTGAATACAAAAACATCAGTTCTGCCCAAAATGTTCCAGTTTCCATCCCTTGAATCATCAGCATGTGACCTATTCTCTGCCAATATTAATAACCATTGTTCATGGCTTTCAAACAACTCAAACTATTTAAAAATTAATTCTGTTTGCAGTGCCTTCTAGAGGAAGTATTTTGTAAAAGTGAATAACTCAAACTGACTAGTGGCTACCCACAAAATATGACTATCCAGTAACAAAATGAATCATTTAAAACTAGTTGGCAAGAATTGGACATATTGTTGGAGAAAATATCAAGTAGAAATCAAATCCAGCAACTGGAAGTCCTGGGTTCTCTTTCCACTGTACCATACATGCTGTTCTGACAAAGGCAGGCCTAACTGCAATGGTGTAGGCAGCTATTAGCCCCTGCCACCCCAAATCACACTGCTTACTTCTCTACACTGAGATGTAAGCTGTGGGGGTGATGTTAAGTGCCCTGTTCAGCAGTCACTCCTAGAAACATTTGTAGTCATAGGCTGGAGCCCACAGACATGCTAGGAGGTCATGCTTTGCCTTTGGTTTTCCCTGTGCAAAATGGAGATGGCCACCAACTGATGCATGACAAGCTTGTTTTAAGTCCCTGGTAGGGGCCAAGGGCTAGTATTTCTACAGCCTTCACTGAAGAGAACAACACAAAATGGAAAGGCAATACTAATGCTGACAGCTTTAGAACCTGAAATAGGTAATGCAGTAGTCATGGACAGAACCAGTGCAGGCAAAGTTTCTGAGGTGCCAAATAGAGAACATGACTTTGGGCCGTAGGTCCAACAACAATGATGTTTAATCATTCTCATTCCAGGCAGGACAGTCCACTGCAGTCTGTGTTACACAGGTACATATACTTCTATCTGTTGCTCTTGCATTTTCATAATTTTCCTACTAACAGATAGAACACGAGCTGTGAGGTATAAAGTTGCTGTCAAAGATACACTGAGGAATAAATATCTAAGTGATATTCACTGGCATAGGAGTTTGAATGCTCTGCTAGGACATGTTTTTGAGCTAGTCTGTGTATTGAGTGCAGAGGTGATAGGGACTCCAAATCCCCAGGGTATCACATTCACTTGCATGGCTAAGCCTGCAATCACAGAATCACACAATGATTAGGGTGAGAAGGGACCTCTAGAGATAGTCTAGTCTAAACCCTTTGGTCAAAGGATGCTCAACTGGAACAGATTGCTCACGACCATACGGAACTGAGTTTGAATATCTTCAAGGATGGAGACTCACAACCTCTCTAGGCAACCTTCTCCAACCATGAATCACTCTTCAGTTTAAAAAAAGAAAATGGTTTCTGATGTTTAAATGGAATTTTTTGCATTTCAGTTTGTGCCCATTTCCTCTTGTTATTCCACTGGATACCACTGAGAAGAGTCTGGCCCAAACTTCTTGACACCAACTGCATCAAGTATTCACCCCTATTATTATGAGCTCTAATCTTACTCTTTCCAAGGGAAAGCAATCGCAGTCCTCAGCCTCTCCTACCATGTCAGATTCTCCAATCCGTTTGTCATTTTTATGGCCCTCCACTGGACTGGCTGAAGAAGAGAGACATGAACATGTTCTCTCTTGTAGTGGGAACCCAGCACTGGACTCAGGACTCCAGATATGCCCTCACCAGTTGAAGTTGAGGGGAAGAATCTCCTTCTTTGACCTACTGGACATGCTCTTCCTTATGCAGCCCCAGAAGCTGTTGGCTGCCTTTGCTGAAAAAGCACATCACTAGTTCATGCTCAAGTTGTTGTCTAGCAGGACATCCACGTGATGTCTAGTTCCATATTAATGGCTGGTTCCAGCTGTGGCTTTCTCCAGCTTCCTTGATTTAAAGACCTGAGTTTCTCTTTAATACATGGATAAACATGCCTGGTCTATTGGATAGCATGGACTGTTTCTGCACTAATGCTGTTTAATTATTCAGTAGCACTGGAAGTCTAAAAAGGCCTCCAGGCTGCTGACCAGCTAAGTAGGCTGGAAGCAATCTTACCTGCCCAGAGCCAACAGAACCAGCAGCATGTTACTATGGTTTCTATAGAGCCAGGGTAATATCAAACCTCTTGCTGTGCCATAAGCTTTAATGGCATCCTAACAACCGCAGAATAGCTTGAATTGAGGGAGGACCTGTTTTCCTGGTTGTTATTCTTCTTGTGGATGAAACAATGGCATGTTCTCTACATACATATTTGGGGCACCTCTCAGGCCCATATTTTGTTGGCTGACAGTAGGAAGGAAAATTCACCCTTTCCCTACTGACTGAGTGAAATTCTACAAAAAACCACAGCTGCTTTCTCCAAAGAGCAATGAAAATGAACATAGTGGGTTAACACTTCAAAAACAGGAAATACCCCTAACCAACACTCTGTCATCACATAACCTAGACTTCAGCTGAGAATTTGGGTGTTGTTTTAGATAACAAAATACAGCATGTGTTCATCATTAATCTTCTTGAACATTTGTTTGGCCAGAAACTGTCTCTGATCAACCCACTTATGTAAACAGGTCTATGCTTCAGACCAAAGTGGTAAGATACTGTTCCAAGTACTTGCATTATAAGGAATCTGCCCTTAACTCTAATGAGATGCATTTACTGACAGCCTCAGTATTGGTGTCTGTACTCCAAAGACTTGTATGTTCAGTTTAAAGTTCAAAATTTAATAAAAATATGTCTTGCCTCAAAGGGGAAAAACATTACCTGTAAAAAATCTCCCATTCATCCCTACTCTATTTGCAGTTTCAATATCAAACACTTTTGCATCTGGTTTGCAAAGAACTGAAAAGCTGTTTCGTCTTTCATTGTCAAGGGGCAGATGTATTCATTGCAGCTGAACACCCTTTCATCATGTAATTTTTTTACAGGTATAGGACCATATAAAAAAAGAAAGAATGATAAAAATAAACTTGATTTATCTAAAGGTAATAAACACTACATTTTGGTTGTGTCAGCTAATTCTGGGCACAACTGGTGCATTTCATTTATGTTTGAAAATGTAGGCACATAAACTATCAAAATTTTTACTTGCAGAATATTGGTGGACTAAATTAAAACATGTGGTTTCCTACAAGCTCTTTCTCCCCATAGCTGGGCTTTTCATGTCTTTTTACTTCTGACCCAAACAAGAAAATGCAAACAGCTTCAGTCTTGCTGTGCATGAGTGGGGAGCAAGGCTCTCCTGGAGTTGTACCTACTGACTGTGAACCTTGTCCAAACTCCTTTGTCTCTCTTTCTGCATTCCTTAAATGCAAAATATATCTAAGAATTAGCCAAGGGCCATCTACTTACTTGTTACTGGGAAAGTTCATTCTTCACAATCAGAAGAGTTAATGCTCTGATTGCTTGAAGGTTAATCCAAGGCTTCAAAGTGTCCAATAGGAATTCATGTCCAATTAGAAGGAGCTCCAAATTTGCAACAAACGCAGCCATTGGAAATATTTATCATTGAGTCAAAGCATTAAAGAAGATTAGTCTCAGCTGTGCCAGTTCCAGAACACAGTATCTTCATTGCATTACATATTTTGGACGTTGTCCTGAAATGCTTCCGAAGATTGTAGAGATA
This sequence comes from Sakesphorus luctuosus, assembly GCA_013396695.1. NCBI lineage: Eukaryota > Metazoa > Chordata > Aves > Passeriformes > Thamnophilidae > Sakesphorus > Sakesphorus luctuosus. The sequence goes on from VWZD01009267.1 coordinate 349,790, forward strand.
AAGGAACTCTTGAGATATGGTTTTGTTTTGCTTTAAAATCTGTAATTCAGTTTACCCAGGACAATTGTTTCTTACAAAGTCCTGCATTCAGTAGCTGGGAAAATGATACATAAAAGACTATGTTAAGAGACATAAAGAGTAATAAGGGAGGTACAGAAGATAGTAAGGGAAAAAAGACAACTACACTGGTTCTTAATATTTCAAATGCCTGAAGGGATGAGAAACAAATAGATTTACTTTTGTAGGTGGAAAGATAATTTGGTACCTTTAGAAAGGTGACAGCTGGTATAAATGACTTCTTCTCCCTCCTTTTGGCAGGAATGTATCCCTCCGCAAACGTGCTACCATTCAGCTGCACTTTAATGCTCTTAAATGCATTTTAAAGCTATATCTGCAATTCTGCAGTTTGCAACTAGACAATCAGAAATGCTGACAAACTGAAGTCAGCACTCCCTTCCAAATCCAAATGTATGAATGCCACCATTTTTCCATTTGGACTTCTGTCTGAATTGAACAGTTTTAGAATATACTGGTTGTTTTTCTTCTGCCAAGTATTGGCCTGCAGCCCCATGTATTTATGCAGCTTGTCCCGACACAATGCTGTCATGACAAAGTTTCATTCAGAGAGATTATCCCATTAGTATCTACAAGTGATTGAGACCCACAGAAGTCTAGAATGGTTATCTGGAGTCGTTGGAAATTACAAAAATCCATCTTCGCCTGTTACATAAACTTGTTTTGAAAGCAAAAAGAAATTAGAAGCAGATAGGTTGGCTCATATAAAAGAGATAGGTTAAATCAATTGTGATAGTGAATATTTGCAACTATTGGGTCATGCAATGATTGCAACAATGAGAAAAACAGGAGGAAATCTTTGTAGCTGGAGTCACCAAAATGTACCGTAAGTAACATTCATGGAATGTGGTTGGCAGCTTTCATGTTGTTTGTCTGAGGGTGACTGAACAGAGGTAGAGGAACACCGACTTGGGAAGAGCTAATGCCATCATGGTTGTCACCCTAGTGTATCTCAGAGGGATCCATCATTACACTAACACACTTCTAACAGATCCCGGCTCTGGTGCTAAAGCTGGATTTTGCTCGAGTTATTCAGTGAGAAAAACTCATCCTCAGTTCCTGAGTCACAGCTTTGGAACACATTCACTGTCTGAATAGCTTTGGGGACAAGCATGTTAAAGGTGCAGCAAGTAAGGTCTTCAGCAGTTCTTTTTCAGAATCTGGACAGCTTCAAGGCTCCTTCATACAATTTGAAAACTCAGTCTTCCAGATCTCATTATTCCTAAACTTCAAATATATGTAGAAGTTTAAGAATGCAAACAGACTCAAAACACTCCCAGTCTGCCGTCAAGATAATTTTGTTTTGATACTGCCAAAACATAACATTTAGATTCTGGGGGTTTATATACTTTCAATTCCAAAAACAACTTTAGGTTTCCTGTCTTTCCTTCTGAGGTGGTATCATTTCCTTTCTCCTCTTCATTCCATCACTCTCCAGTTTCCATCCTAAAGAAAATCATGACTGTGAAAAGCTCCATAGTTCAGCAACATAGAATCATAAAATCATAGAATGTTAAGTATTGGAAGGGACCTTAAAGATCATCTAGTCCCAACCTCCAACATGGGAAGAGTGGAATCATCACACGAGGCCCAGTAAAGTTATTTTTGTAGAAATGATCTGAAATAATCTGGATTATTTGGAAATAGGAGTTTGGCCATGAACAAATTTCTCTCTAATGGAAATAAAACTAACATGGGCGATGAGCAGTTGAAATATTCTTGGTTTTCTCTTACACATGATACATTTTCTTCATATTCTGCTCTGTCACAGATAAAATTAAAACTACCATGGTCTTCATACCAAGCCTACATCTGGAAGCTTGTGTAAATCTTCTGGTTGCTCTGGATGTTACTGTTTCAGTAAGTGGAGATTTACAACACTTTTATTAAATTTCTCTCAATGTCTGTTTAATTTATGAGGGAACAAAAAGAATTATATAATTTTAGAACAGGGTTGGATCAACTATTTACCTAAAGTACTACTGACTGTTATGTAAGAAACTGAAGTGATGTCAAATACAGACCGAGCAAACTGGCCCTGAAACTGTTTACAAATGACTGCAGCAACTCAGGTTTGAAGTGGTCAGTGCTCAAATTGGTCTTGGTATGAGACATACATTGTGAAAAAGGAATGAATTTTCTCTTTTGTAATGGGGGCTGAATTTATTTCACATTTATTCTGTCCAAAGTAATGGTAGTAAAAATACAAAACTCCTGGATGCTGTATTTCTAAGAACCTAAACCACTGCCCATTTCTGAGTATCTTTTGAATGTTCAAAGTGCCTGCAGTCTGACTATGCATCCAGCTTTTGCAAATGAGCCTGTCTCTCCAATGGGCCTCTCTTTTAGTGATCCAAACCAAAAGCCCTACTCCAGCTGTCCCTGTTTTGAGGACATTTCCATGTTAATACCTGAATTTTGCTGCATGAGCTTGCCCACAGAGGCAGACAGCAATGTCTGTCTACTGCTCATATTCGGCACTTTTTCAGTTTCCAGGAGCTGTGTCTGCTCAGAGGGAGCAGCCAGACTGTTCTCAAACTATGCTCAGGGTCACACTGAGGAAACACCCTCTTGGAAGCTGCCTAGCTCTTTGTTCCTTCCATCAGTCTAAAATAAATGCCATTGAGAAGGTCTCATTTGTCTTTGTGTACGCAAAGACCATGGGAACACTTACAAGTCAATCTCTTTCAGATACTGCATACAAAATCAGAGGAAATAACAATGTTTGGATCTTTCAAGAAAATCCAAAGTCCAGATTTCTTTGGCAGACATTTCCACTTTGTTTTTCCAAGCTGAGAAGCATGGAAGTGCCCTTTCCACCTCTTTCCACCTCCCTGTCACTCATAAGTTTAAAGCTGATGGTACTTGGATCGAGAGATAAAATTAAAAAGTGAATGGAAAAACACATCCAGCTGATCCAAAGGGGAACTGTGTCCTCTACCTGCTGCTTCCTTCCACATGTTTTACCTTCTTTCTACAGGTTGACTCACTACATTTTTCTGCCATTTACTTATATTCTGTTTTCTCTGTGTGCACAGCGAATCTCTGATGCTCGTGGGACTGTTCCAAGTTCAATAAAATTTCATTTTCTGAAGATTATAATATTCTTCCAACTGCAGTCAAGATCTGGAGCCAGAGAGAGGTCCAGCTTGCATAAAACTGAAGCTCTGCCACAGGAAAGGATACATATATCTCATTAATAAAGTTCTCCATCTGAAAGTCTCATTTTCTGTGTGAGAAAAGCCAGCTTAAGTGACTACAAACTGTTGCTGAAATTTAAACTGGAATTATGCACACAGTCCTGGCTGGAGTCAGCAGAAAATATTTGTACAGACATCCACTGTCCTGACCCACAGATAGAGTTCAAACAAACACTGATGGGAAAATTAAATTAGAAGTACAGGATATTGTCCTTCATTCTCTGCATTCAGGCTACTCAGATGACAGAATCTGAAATTTATATGGCATTTTAATTGGTCATAAACAAACTCAAAATGATTCCGAGGTTGGATCTGAACAGATTTCATATGTGAATATTTAATATTCATAACAGTTGCCAGAAGGACTATTCTGAATGTTGAGACTTTGCATTCATCTGCAAAACAAGGAAAGCAACAGAGGTGAACAGTGGAAAATTAGTCAGAGTAACCTATTAACATGCTTCATGTGCTCCTCTGTGCTGCGTTGTGGTGATACAACAAACAGCTGAAATGTTTACTTTTTCACTAATACTATGGATGATTCTATTTTTCTCTTTAATTTTTGTATCTGTATCTGGCTCCATGCATGAAGTTAACTCTTGTATAGAATTCAGCACTATGAAAAAGGTTTTTAGCCTAGTTGGTCAAATAGAAAAGTTGGGGAGAAAAATTTGTTTTCAAAACCCTGACAGAGCAAATAAAAAATGAGTGTTAGTGAAAGAATTTGTTTCGTCCCAGCTATTAGGACTATTCATTTAATGTTTGGTTTAAAAACTTTTTCTGACTTTTAAAAATATATATAAATTTCAAAAAAAATTTGGAAATAATATAGTTATTTATTTTTAAATATTCAAATGAAACATGCATAAACAGGATGAAACAATTGCAATGCTATTTACCAGCCTAATAAACACTCAAAACTGTGGTTTCTTCCTTGTTTTCTTTTCTTTACAGCAGATAATTCTACCCAGTCTCAAAAATAATCCCTAAGGGAATCATATTAGCCTTCATCAGACTCAACCTGTTAACACTTGCCCGTCTCCAAAAATAACCAGAAGGCATGAATCCAATGTCCATCCCCAAGTCCAATCCCTATCCTATCCCAAAAGAACAGTCAGCATAACATTTCTCCAGATCCTCTTTTCCAGCTATACTGAAGTGAATAGTAGTTCACCTTTCTTGATATCAACCTTCATCTCAGTTTTATCAAAACTGATGTTGAACATGAAGAAATTACTATAGACCAAAAGCAAATCCCTACTTAAAATCTAGTCTAGAGTCTTATTTGTGCCCCAGCTTCTGTCACAGACCACACACCTGCTCTTCACAACTTAGATCAACAGTGAAATGAGAATTATTGGTATCACAGAACCCAGGCACAGAACTAGCTTTTCAGACTTTGTGTATTTAAAACACACCACCAGCCATTGCTCTCCTCTCAGTAAAAACCTTACTTGCCCACACAGAAAGCATATGCCTTTCCTAACAACAGCTTTCATCCTGCCCTAGAAAACTGAAAGACTCCAAAAATATGCTGATCTCTGCAGCCCCTGCTCTTCCTGAATGGCAGTTTTAACATTGTCTAAATTTTTTCATGAAGTCCCAAAAGATAACTTCCTGTGTTAGAGCAACTCCTTGTTCTAGGCCTCAATGCCCTGCAAGAAACCACACTAATATTTGAATATTGTTTCACAGATCCCTAGTTTCAAATTCAGTTTTATTGGTCACCATATTCAAAACCTGTTCACTATTTCCTGCCATGGTATTGATCATTCTTTACTCACAGGAAGGACCAGCCACAACCTGTTAGGACCCTGCAAGAAAATGAGTATTGGCATTTAGCTTTTTTTACCTTAAACTTAAGCACAACATTAGCCTATAAACAAAATAAAACCCCACTAACTCAGACACTCTAAAAATTAAGTTTAGGAAGAAACACATAGCTCACTACAAATAATAGTCCACATACTATTACCACAGAACTTAGTAGGTCCACCAATTAACTTGTTCTTGTAATGTCCCATTTCCTGGACCATAACATACATTAAGAGGATGTCTTTTAAATACAATATCAGTATGTTATACAGAGCTCATACCACAATGACTGGCTTCTCTGATACCAAAGTTTGCTGCTCTTCTCTAGCTTTTGAAGGAACTAATGTAGAAGCAAGACCTTAACCATTTTTGACTTTTTGACTTATGATCCTAAGCCACCCTTACAGCGAACGCTCAAACAACCATAGCCCAGTCACCATTTTCTGTCACAGGATGAATTACACATTTTTCTTTGCTGAGAGAACTAGTTCTGTAACTGTTTGCCACTTCTTCCCATCACAACTAGCCAGAAGCCATCCTTAGCCCTCATCTTAGACCCACCACACTGACCAGATTCTGCAGTAAATGTACTTGTCCATCTCTCTTGAACCCTAACCCCAACTGTAGCCATACAGCTCATCCCTGACACTCCAGAGCATCAACCTACTCACAGCCATAATTTTACCCTTAACTGTAACCAGTCACTTCTATTCTACCATGGAATGAATCACTTGGAGACTAATTACCTCTCCACTGCTAGATGGAAAATCTCTGAAAATTAGGTTTACAGGGTAGCAAATTGCCAACACAGGAAAGTTATTTTACAGAGATAAGTTTTTTTTTTTTCAGTTGTTGTTGATAACACGTTTTTAAAGGTATCTATTGTCAGTTTTAACTGTATTTTTATTAAAGTGATGGTTTCAGTTTTAGTGCATATTGTCAATGTTTTAACAAACCCTGGGCTAGCAGACAACCTTTTTATTGTGGCTTAATAGAGAAAGGAAAAATGTGAAGGCTTCTTCAATTTCAGGAACGTTATGGAAGGGTAAATACAGCATCTCCAGAAAAGTTCAAATGCTTTTCCAGACCTAAGCTTCCTTTGTTGGAAGGGATTTTTATCTCTGTATTTCCTTACATTTATATGCACTGGAAGATATTTTCATTTATTCCAAAACCATTAAATAAATTAATGAAATCATATTCTCTCTTTTGCTTTGTAAAATACTCCTCTAATCCACTGCTAACTAAAAATTCGTGTTTCCCATTTATTTTAATAGGTTCTGGAAGCAATTGCAAACCTCTAGCTTATAAAATTAGCAGCATGACAAACAGAGTCTCAGAATTAACAAGAACACTTTTCTTTGTAGATACAGTTCTTCGAGAGCAATTCCCTTGAGTTTTCCACAGATTTTCCTAATCATATTTCTTTTTTGGTAATGTAAAAAGTCATTCCCCAAGGGCGATATCTTGTTCCCATTCAAGCCAAAGATAAAAATTCTCCTGAGTTTCATGGGAACAAGAGCATTCTAAAAATAAAATTGTTCCTCTGATAACCTCCAGTGGATTTTTTTTTCTCAGAAAGCAAACACAACAAAGATGATCTTTCCATCAGTTCCATTTCTGTCCTTAGGGTGTAATTCTGTTCAGTGCACACACAGCTCAAGGATATGTGAAGGCACTTTATGTCATCTCATGCTCCCTCTGGATTGCCCTGAGTGAAATTGTCCCTTTCTGGTAGTAGTTTACAGTTGTTTCTCAGCACTTGTATATCTCAGAAGCCTCCATATAATTGGGGAAGAAATAATTGATAGTCTTATATTGCATCACAGTAGGGACAACTCTTTCTTGGACTCTTGCTGTTTCTCATCAGCCCTGGTATGCTGCCATGATTACCAGAGAAGAGACAGTAAGTCTGTTCTTGATCACTGTGAATCCTTCCTGAGGATGGGAAGAAACAGGGCTGCCCCAGTGGAAGGTAGAAGAAATCACTAAACTTGTATCTCAGCCACATATCATAAGTCAAAAAAGAATTAAAATCTTTCAGAAGATTTTTCTGATTCAGAAGTCAGACCACCAAGGGCAGCGCACTTGAGACTCTCTAGCTATAATTTTTTCAGGTTTGTGCAGAGGACCACAACAGACTTTGTGACCCAAGCCTTCCAGGAGAGAGAATGGATATTTAAACTTTCTAGATCTCATGTTAGGTAAAACAATGAGCGATCTGTTGTGATGAATGCTGCTTATGTGCTGTGCCCTTCTTCTCATCTGCAGTTTGTTCTTGCAGCTAAACATGGCACTGCAGGACATTTCCTAATGCCTTCCGGAGACTTGTTTGTCATTCTGCATGAATATATTGTACTGCTGTTATCTTGCTTCATGGAGGCACTCAACTGGGAGATCATGCTGGGCTCAGCAAACACCATCCAAATTAGTACTCCACTGTTCACTGAAGTACATGAGCAAAGTGAGGGAGAGGACCACACAAACACAACCCATGCCTATCAAAAACCATTGTCAACCTTGCTACAGTACCTTTGCAAGAAGCTCTGCTTAAATAAATGCTGTCCATTGGGTTGCCTGTTAATATAGAAGCTGAAAGAGAAAGGTATGTTTGCTTGTATAGGTATATACTGCATTTTTTTTTCTGTTTTACTGGGGATAGTGTGTGTTTTGTAGCTAGATTTTTAAATTAAAGTAGTGAATACACAGGCATTCAGATTATAGCACATGTCACTGTGAGAAAAGGCTGTACAGAAGGATGTTTGGGAGAACTGCCATAAGAATATGTCAGATTGGTGGGGTGAGAGAAGTGAGGTGATGTTTTAAGCTTCTGAGCATGTGTGAGGTGAACCAGATGATAAAAACTTGAACAACTCCAGCCAAAACTGGGTCCATCTACAGTAAAAGAGAGTGCTGTGCTCTCTTGGCAATCAGACTCCATTCTGAATTGTCATTGTTGTCGGGATGGAGAAGTACATGGGGAGACTTCAGAAACAAAGGAGAGCAGAGGGCTGTGCAAGATGGGGAAATGCGGTGCTTTGAGGAGGAACTTGTCATGGGCTGTGGGAGCAGAAGCCCAGGGTGGGGCTCTGATCAGTGGGAACTGGGTGGTGAGCAAAACGGGTGCCTTTCTGAGCATTATATTTATCTTATTATTAAGTAGTACTGAATCTAAAGACGATAGGTATAAGGAAGAAATTTTTATGGTGAGGGTAGTGAAACCCCAGAGCAGTTGCCCAAAGAGGTGGTAGATGCCCCTTCCCTGCAGATATTCAAGGCCAGTTTGGATGGGGCTCTGACCAACCTGACCTAGTTGAAGATGTGTCTGCTCATTGCAGGGAGGTTCAACTAGATGAACTTTAAAGGACCCTTCCAACCCAAATTATTCTATGATTCTATGACTATCCACCTCTACATTCGTAAAAATACCTGTGTCATATCAGAAATAGAGCAGCACCTTTTTTTGTTGCTTTAAAGAGTAAAAGGATATGATTTTAGCTGTTCATAAAGTAAACCTCTGGGAGCCCATTTTCAAATGCTCTTCAATATGGCCTCTAAATTTTCAGCCACAATTCAGACCATTCCAGTTTCCATTTAAGCAAAAATTCCTGGAATTTTCTATAAAGAAAAGTAAAAGGAAAAAAATAAGGAGAATGGGATGGCAATGGGAATCATTTTCCTGCATATACAGTAACAGTAGAATGTTTATATTAATCTGCTGGATTTACTTGAAGCAACTGCCGTCTGAAGACAAAATCATGTTTTCACGTTTTCACACACACCAACGGTAAGTATTCAACTTTAGTAGTAGCATCTTGTTCGTTTGTACAGTTATTACAGCTTTTGTTTCTTTTAAAATTTATTAAAATATATTATACTATTGAAGCACCACTTACACAAGCACCGTCACTTCTAATTCGATGTGTGTTCTTCACCAGTAGAGGACAGCACGAGCCTAGCTATTGCCTCAATGCAAAAGTTGCTCCACATTTTTCCTCCTTTCTTCACTCAAAGCTGAAGTCAGTGGAAGTTCCCTCCCTGTCTTCTTCAAGAGGAATATCCAGTTTCATTACTGAATGTTTTGCAGTGAAGTAAAATTCAAGCAAATGTTTTATCACTGGCAGAAATCTCTAACAATCAACATACTCAAAAAGCTGCTGTTGTGCCTGTTTTCTTTCTTTCAGGGTACTTTTTACGTTGGAAACCCTCTAGCATTTCTCACAGACACAGAAAATACAGAAGTTAAATCACATGTGAGCCTGACAGGTTGGCAGATGATGCTCTGCTCACCTGCAGTTTGCAGGTGTCACCAGCCTGCAGTTTGCTTTTTATTTAATGTTGCCTTTTTGTGGACTGACCAAGACAGGAATCACAGAACTGCACTAACCTTGGAAAGCACATAAAAAACAGTGTCTTTGTCCTAAAACATGTTTTATCTTACCTTAGACAAATGTGACCCATGCAGGCACATATAATCCTGGCAAGGAGGTAAGCTGCAGATCCTGCACTGCAGTTCAAAGTGGATAATCCGAGGAGATGGCTGGTGCTTCCTTTCTACCTAGGATTGACCAGCAGAGCCTACTTGCTTACTGCCTAATTCATTAGATGCAATTAATTGCTCTAAATCCTTCATTATTCCAGCTTTTGCCTTGTTTGTATTCCTTAGATCCACCTCATCCCCGTGTTTGACCTGGGCTCTGGGCTGTCCTTGGCTGCCATGCCCAGGCTGGTCCTGCTCAGCTTCCTGCAGTCACAGGGGGCTGACAAGGCCCTGCCTTACTGTCCTTGTTAACATGCTTGGCTACCAACTCCCCAGGGCTGGGGAACAACTGGACTTGGCTGTGTCCTAACAGTCACCCACCTCACAGCAGCCCAAAATCTGTAGAAAAATGACACAGAAACATTCAGTTTTCCTTTGTATATAGCCTGGGTAGTATTTTATCTCCCTGCTTATGGGAATCCTATTTGTTTAAGTTTGACGGTTTTCTTTTTTTGAAGTGAGTGACAAGAGTTTTTTGAAGTCAGGCTACTTTAATGAAAAGATTTGTTTTAAAATCATTCTTTCTGTCAAATGGACTGTTCTGTGACTTGAAAACAGCCTGTTTCCACTCTTTTATAACCAGAAATTCAAAACCACAGTGTCAGAGACTGAAATAGTTAATGGCTTAAACATTTTAAGATCACCAAAGGACTTTTTGTCCACTGTAGCAGACTGAAAAGAAGCAGCTGCTCACCCAGCAAAGCCTACTCCTCCCTGAATATGTCTACAGTGCAAGGACCTTCGGATCAGATAAGTGGGAACATTGTCCAACCATCCCAGGTGCAGAAGGGTGTGCATACCTGAAGCAACAAACAGGATTTGACTCTGCTGTAAAAATTCCTCTGGAGAACTTTGAAGACATTTTGCATCTGGTCTGGGCTATTCATCTCAAACGTTGGACCATAATGGACCATGACTGATGCCGAGTCTTGGGAGGTGTCAGAGACTCGTGACATCCCGGGACATGTCCCATGACACTATCCATTGTAAAATTCCCTGCCCCAGGGGAGGTCCAAGGCATTCCCACCTGAGCTTCAGGTGCATAATAACTCATNCCAAGGCATTCCCACCTGAGCTTCAGGTGCATAATAACTCATGAAGTCTTTGAGTTTTGTGGGAGGTTTCCCCCAGCCCCAACAGATCAAGACCACCACTTTGACATGACTGTGACCACCAATTCAACCAGCAGACATGGAAGCTGCAACTACCAAGTTTCATTGCTGGATCCAGTGGGTGGTGACTACATACATCTTAGGGCCCTTAGCCTTTCTTTCTCTTTCTCTCCCTTATATATTTTCTTGAGTGTTATTTTTATGCTTTAATATTGTTGTGTTACCATAGATGATAACACCCACAATGGCAACATATCTGTTTACCTTAGAAACAAAAGTGCTCTAAAATAAACCCTACATATGTAGGTTTACAAACACTGATTATTCAGCATCGTTTCACTCTAATCCAGTCCAAGGAATTTATTAACAAGAACCTGGGTTACCCTCCCCTTCTGGGGCGGGTTGCAACACACAGTCAATACCTTCTAGGCAAGCAGTAGACATGATGGGTTTCCTTACTTGGAAGCTGTAGTATGACTTCTTTAGCAGCTAGGCAGAACTTTGTTGAGTCTTACAGAGAGTTTAGGTCTGGTCTAACGAGAGCTTATAAATGAGAACTTATAAATAAAGATTATAACAATAAATAAATAGTATAATAAGTAAATAAATAAGTATCACCATTAATAAATAAATAAATAAATAATAGATAATAAATCATAAATAAAGGTAATAATCAATTTCTTCCACCAGATGTATCTGTAACTCTCGAGGTAACATAATTCCTTCTACTTTGTTTTACTTCTCTCCTGAACTACAAGTTAGTTTACTTAAAACCTTTTTAAATTTAGTTTTTTGCTCAAAGGACCTTCAGTTTCCTGAGACATATGCACAGATTTCCTACCCCAAGACTCCAAGGCTTTTCAAGGTTTAGCCTGCTTGAATTCTTACCTAGTAAGGGAATGCACCTGGCTACTTTGGGAAAGATTCACTTTTGGAATTGCCTGCTGTGTTCCTTGCTGATCCTGGGCCGTGTTTTTCTGTCACTTTGCATTTGGCACACTATTTTCAATTAGTGGTATATATGATGACCTCTTAAACTTGTTGTATCCGACATCTTCACGGGCACTGAGCATTAGGTCTGGCATCTCATTGTGAAATTGATCTTTCATTCATGGCTCTTTGTGGTTTCTGTGTTCTTGTTTGGAGGACTGGGGGTGGCAGGGTGTCAACTATGCCCTAAGAAAATAAGAGACAAGTGTAACAAATAAAAAATTCCTACCAGTAATTTGTTTGTTTAGAAATATGTCACCTTAACTTTTATGCTCCAGTCAACATCATTGTATCTCCAGACATTTTTGGCAAGCTTTCCTCCTTCTCAGCCTATACGCCTTTATTTCCACAAGCACAAAAGAAGAAAAATAATTCATGGCAGGTGGGGCTTTTAGACATGACTAGTACTAAGTTAGACCAAAGCTAAACATTTTTGGAAACCATACCAAATTGATTGTATATATATATATGCCAGCTATTTTTCTTTTAAAATGTACCAGATGGCAAATTAAGAACTATACAGAATCAGAAATCATAATTATTTATTGTAGAACAGCTTGAGGAATTAGTTACCTAAAATACAAATAAGGCTTCAATTCTAGCTGGGTCAGGACACTTGCAGAAAATGAAACACAGAACCCAGACCAACTTCAGACAAGTCAGTGCACTCTGTAAGAGTGCCATAGGATGCACACAATGCATACAACAGCACAAGTCAAACCACAGCTGTTGAATGCAAGTATTTAGCACACAGAACCATGTTCCAGCAGGACATTATAGCAGCTCATAGCATGACCAATAAATAAAATTTTAAAACATAATACAGTAATATTTGGGCATAAAGGAACATGTTTGATAACAGCATTTTGTCTATGGGGAAGAAGTAATTGACATTATTTTATAGTGGATGCTTCTCCGGGGACAC
>VWZD01009269.1:0-95686 GCA_013396695.1 Sakesphorus luctuosus
TCTCCTCAAACCAAGACAATAGACCAGGAGAAAACAGCAACTTGGAGGCCACTGAGTGTTCTGAGCCTGCCCAGAAGGGTGGGATGTGATGCCCCTGGGGCAGGAGGAACAGGGAGGTTTGGGGGAATGGGCAATGCTTTGATTTCCGTGGATTCTGAGGCCACTCTGCTGTTTCCAGCTTGGCTACAACGAGCATCGCAGGCGGATCTGGAGGCAGAGCTCCAAGGGGATTAGGAAAGATTTATTTTTCTTTATTCTGGAGTGAGATGAAAGGGGGGAGGGGGAGGGGGAGACGAGCAAGGAGTCCTGTCGAAAGGAACTCATTATTTTTTATCTTTTGCAATGACCTTGTTTGTTTTAGTCCTGCTTGAAAGCAGTTTCTTTCTTTGTGGAAATTTGGAGATATCTGGAGACTGAGGCTGGTGAGAAAAGGGAAAAGGGGGAAGAGGGAGTTGGGTAAAGAGAAGAAACATGGGAAATAACCAGAATAAATGTAAACCAAGCTGGAAAAAGTTGTCCAAGGAGGAAAAACCCTCTGGGCTTGGTGCTGTGATGAAATACAACATGGGGGGAGAGTGGCTGGTGTGAAAGTGTGTTGCCTTTTGCCTCCATTGAGAGCTCAGGACTGTGTACACATGTGTGAATGTGTGTGCACGTGTGTGAATGTGTGTGCACATGTGTGTGCATGTGTGTGAATGTGTGTGCACACGTGTGAATGCATGTGCATGTCTGTGAGTGTGTGTGCCCACATGTGTGAAGGTGTGTGCACATATGTGTATGTGCGTGCACATGTGTGCTCATGTGTGTGCACATGCGTGTGTGGGCAATACACGTGTGAATGTGTGTGCACATGTGTGTGAGTGTGTGTGTGTGCACACATGTGTGTGTGTGCATGTGTGTGTGAAGGTGTGCACACCTGTGTGAATGTGTGTGCACATGTGTGTGTGTGCACATGTCTGTGAGTGTGTGCCATGTGTGTGTGCACACGTGTGTGAATGTGTGCTCACATGTGTGTGTGTGCATATGTTTGTGAGTGTGTGTGCATGTCTGTGAGTGTGTGCGCATGTGCGTGCACACGTGTGTGAATGTGTGCTCACATGTGTGTGTGTGCATATGTTTGTGAGTGTGTGTGCATGTCTGTGAGTGCGTGCACGTGTGTGTGTGTGCACGTGTGTGTGTGCGTGGCACACATGTGTGAATGTGTGTGCACGTGTGCACATGTGTGTGCACATGTGTGTGCACATGTGTGTGCACATGTGTGTGCACATGTGTGTGCACATGTGTGTGCACATGTGTGTGCACATGTGTGTGCACATGTGTGTGCACATGTGTGTGCACATGTGTGTGCACATGTGTGTGCACATGTGTGTGCACATGTGTGTGTGCACGTGTGGGGATGTGTGTGCACATGTCTCCATGTGTGCATATGTGTGTGAGTGTGTGCACACGTGTGTGAGTGTTTGCACACATGTCTCTGTGTGTGCAGGGTGGTGTGGCTGGTCCTGGGCCAGGAGGTGTCTGTTGTTTCCCATGGGAGAGCTGTGAGGAGGGAAGGGACTGTCCACAGTGCCCCACAGGGAGTGTCTCAGCCTGCTCTAGATCTATGTATTATAGAACTGTAGGGTCACAGGATGGGTTGGGTTGGACGGGACCTTAAAGCCCATCCAGTGCCACCCCCTGCCATGGTCAGGGTCACCTTCCACTAGACAGGTTGCTCCAAGCTCCATCCAACCTGGTCTTGGGCGCTGCCAGGGAAGGGGCAGCCACAGCTTCTCTGGGCAACCTGTGCCAGGGCCTGCCCACCCTCACAGGGAAATATTCCTTCTGTATATTTAACCCAATTTTCCCCTCTTTCAGCTTGAACTCTTCACTCCTTGTCTCGTCACTCCAGCTCCTCATGACCAGTCCCTCTCTGGCTTCCTCGTAGCCCCTTGAGTTCCTGGAAGGTGCTGGGAGGTCTCCACACAACCTTCTCTTCTTCAGGCTGAACTGGTATCTCCAGACCATGTGAGGAGCAGGGGTATCTTCTGTGTGATTCTCCTGGTCCTCACCCTAATCCCACCTGTGCATCTCCTAAGGGAATTGCTTCAGAGCTGGTGTGGGAGGGATTTCCTTTGGTTTCTTCCCTCTTTTTATTTCAGTGGGCTTTGTTTCAGGCTGGGAAACATTAAAAGCTCACAGACACATGTGCATGTCCCTCCTCGGCCTCTCTGGGTTTGAAAGGGTCCGGTCACCACTGGAGATGCAGGGGTGGAATTTGGCCTTGCAGCACTTCATTCAGTTAACCCTGATGGGTTTTTTTTCACTGTATTTTTTCCTGTTCTCCCATTCTCCTCTGCACTGGGATCTCATGGACTCTGGAATGAGGCAGCTGCATCACAGAGAGGACCATCCTGGAGCTGCAAGCCATGGTGTGAGAGAACCCCACAGACCTTTTGAGTGACCAAAGGCCCAGCCCTGCCCCAACTGATGCTGCTTTTAAGGGGTGAGAAGAGTTCCAAAAACCCCCAACAGGTGCCCCATGGCCCTGAGAACCCTCCATGCTCACTATAACCTCTATCACACATGTCCATGTCCAGCTAATCCTGTAGGTGCTCCATAGCCTCTTCCTTTGCATTAAACCAGTGGCATCCAACCTCCAACTGTTTGTGTGAAAAAATAACCCTTAAAGAAGCTCCCAAAAGCCCAAGGGCAGCTTTTCTCCTGGCAAAAAGCCCTCTGACCAACAGACAGGGTGGTTAATTTGAGCTAAAATCAACCCTGGCTTTCAACTGTCATCTCGGGTTGATCTTCTCCTGCTTACTCATAAATACTTGGGAAAATGCTTCAAGTGCTCAATTTGCATGGCTGTAAAGCCTCATAAATAATTCAAGGTGCCAGTATTTAATTAGGTGACCTATAATGTGGAGGAATTTTTGCCTCATTTACGGAAATCAGAGTCCCTCTGAATGGAGATGAGGGAATGAAGTGGCGTTGCTGTCAGAGCAGCCACACAGAAGGAAGGGATGGGACACAGCCCAAATGCTTACCTGCAGTTTCTTATTAATATGGGCACCAATCAAGGGTAATTAACTTGAAAACAACAACTGAGAGCTGCATTTAAACCATCAGAAGTCCCAGAGAGGGCTATTTAGGAACAGGGCAATGTTTCCCAGTAATGCTGAGGTCCAAGGACCTTGGAATGTGCTGAAGGCTCACGTGTGCAAACTGGAGGACTCTCTTACCTCTGAATAATGTGAAGGAAAGGCCATCCAGAGGGACCCAGACAAGCCCCAGAAGTGGCCCATGAAGTTTAACAAGGCCAAGTGCTGGTGCTGCACCTGGGGCAGGACAACCCTGGGGATCAATCCAGGCTGGGGATGAGCAGATGGAGCAGCCCTGGGAGAAGGACCTGGGGGGCTGGTGGGGGAGAGGCTGGACATGGCCCAGCCCAGAACCCCCCGTGCCCTGGGCTGGTCCCACAGCGTGGGCAGCAGGACAGGGGGGGATTCTGCCCCTCAGGTGAGACCCCACCTGCAGAGCTGCCCCCAGCCCTGGGGCCAGCACAGGAAGGACATGGAGCTGCTGGAGAGGCCAGAGGAGGCACCAGGATGGTCAGAGGATGGAGCAGCTCTGCTGGGAGGAAAGGCTGGGAGAGCTGGGATTGTTCAGCCTGGGAAGAGAAGCTTTGGGATGACCAGGACCTGAAGGGAGCCTGAAAGAAACATGGAGAGAGACTAATTCTAAGGGTGTGGAGTGCCAGGACAAGGGGAATGGCTTCTCACTGCCCAAGAACAGGGCTAGATGGGATGTTGGGAAGGAATTCTTGTCTAGGAGGGTGGACAGGCCCTGGCACAGGTGCCCAGAGAAGCTGTGGCTGCCCCATCTCTGGAAGTGTCCAAGACCAGGTTGAACAGGGCTTGGAGCAACCTGGGCTGGTGGAAGGTGTCCCTGCCCATGGTAGGGGGGTTAGAATGAGATGATTTTTGAAGTCCTTTCCAGCCCAGACACTCTGGGGTTCTGGGGTTCTGCCAGTAGCTCTTTACCCAGTGCCAATGCCAGCCAGCCAAGCATGGCAAAGCTCCAGCTAAACTCCAGAGGTTTCAGGATGGCTTTGATAATGGTTGTATTCTGTGGGAAGCTTCCTCTAGATTTAGGTCTCAGACTTTTAAGGGAATAAAGAAAAAAAATCCAATATTTTTGTATTTTTAACCCACAGCACTGAGTTGCATGTGAAGCCTAGAGAAGAGAAGAGCAGCGAGTAAAGGTTGTACGATGGGGAGCAAAGGGAGAGAAGAGAAAAAGGAGATGAAAAGGTCTTTGTAGTAGCTGTGCTTCAGCAAGAGACTTCCCAGCTGCTGACTGGGGTCGT
This sequence comes from Sakesphorus luctuosus, assembly GCA_013396695.1. Lineage (NCBI taxonomy): Eukaryota > Metazoa > Chordata > Aves > Passeriformes > Thamnophilidae > Sakesphorus > Sakesphorus luctuosus. Next base: position 4,352 of record VWZD01009269.1, read on the forward strand.
GTGTGCATCCCATTGATCCTCCCAGGCTGTTCCTGCTGATGGAGCGTGTGTGGACAATCCCAGCCCTGCCCCAAACCCCAACAGAGAGATGTTTTGAAACAAATTTAACCCTCACACAGAAGAAAACACTTTTTTATTTGAAGGGGGAAATGCTGCCAAGGGGTTTCCATGAGTTCCTGAGTTCTGGTGGAGCCAACCACTATCCCAGGGGTTTTACCCTTCCCAGGGGCAGGGTTAGGGTTAAACACCCTTTTATTTCAAGGGGGAAATGCTGCCAAGGGCTTTCCTTGAATTCCTGTATTCTGATGGATTAGGGTTAGGAAGATAATGACAGATCCAGACATTCCTCTGGGGGTTTTGCCCTTCCCAAGAGCAGCTGAGGCAGGCAGGGCTCTGCCCACAGCCCCCCAGGTCCCTTCCCAGTGGGATCCCACCAGGAGCATCCCACAATTTCAAGCAGTGTCTCTTTGCTGGCAGCGAGGCCGTTATAAATAATTTATTCTCTGGGCAGAGCAGGGAGGAAGAGAGAGCGAGCTTTTAATTAAAATGATATCTTACAGATCAAATAAATATGAATAAGATGCCAAAAACAACTGTATAAATCCCAAACATTCTCCTGTGTTTTAATTATTTGTGTTGATAAAACAAGAGCGAAGGCATTTGGCGGCGCTCGGGGGGCGCCGAGGCGAAAGGTTACACTGGCATTTTTTATGTTCTTTTCAAGGAACAAATGTTTCAGAAGCACAGATCTGACAAACTATAATTCATATCAGGGATTAAATTGGAATTTAGAGAACAATTGTTAATATTTCAAAGTAATTGTTTAAGAAATTATCATTTTGGTATCTGCCGCAAAAAAATAATTACCCACCACTAATTTTTCTTTTTCAAAGGCTGCTATTTGTTGGAATAGTGTTGGAAGGATGAGGAGTTTTTGCTGTGAGCTATTTATGTAGTTCAAATGAGGAGATAAATAGGAAGGGACTTTCATGTTCATAGGCAAATGAGCCTGACTAATGTACAGCTCCAAGCTCAAAAGTGGGCCTTGGATCTATTTGAAAATTGGGGGAATTTTTTATGGATGGCACTTGCAAGGCTCAGCAGGTGAGCAAATAATCAAACCTGTGCATATTCATTAGAAAAGGGGCCTCAAATAAAACCTTCCAGCATGCAGAGCCCCTGTCTGGCCTTGGCAGGATTTTGGGGTGGAAAAGGAGCTGTATTCCCACTCTGCTTCCATAGGGCAGCAGAAGGTTGAGGCATCTCTGGCCTGCTGGACAGGGGGCTGAGAACTTGAATATTTGGAGGATCATGGTGAAAAAAAAGGGATATAAGGGGTCTTAAACTTCAGCTTTTCTGCATCCCACAGCTTGAGGATGGAGTTATCCAGATCCTGTAGCATTCTGCCCCTTCTCTCTGCACTGCTGTGCTGGTGGAAAGCTCATCCTGCTCCCTTCAAACATGGTTTTCCTCAAGGGATGAAGAGAAGCAGCACCAGGAAAGGTCCAGCAAACAGCAGTTTGATTTGTCTGTTCAGACAGGGTATGGCAGAGGGAAACTGTTCTCATGAAAACACCACTTCAAATGGCAAAGGAGAAATTATTTTCTGGGGGTTGTTACATTTTTCTGCAAAAAATATTACTCCACCACTGGTAGGAATAATCCCCAAGTGCATTTGGAAATATCTCACTTACTGACACACACTCTTTTTTAACCAGTTAGTTTTTCTCTCAGCAACACTGATGTCAATGGTCACTTTAAAAGTACAACATTTTTCACCAAGTCTTCTGTGAAAGGCTCTTTGTTACCTCAAAATTCCCCAATTTTGCCTCTGAACTGTCACCTCAGATACCCTCTGGCTTCCCCAGCCCCCAGTAAACCTCCCCAGTGGTCCTGTTGGCCACTGGGATGTTCGGGCTGCCCTGAAGGACACGTGATGCCAGTAAATCTGTGGGGTTTGAGTTGTTGATGTGTCTTCCTCCCCCTTCCTGCTCTACCTTTGATCCCTTTGATCTCCAGAACTCCAGACACCCACAAAGACACTGGCCTGGAGACTAATGAGGGATGCACTTGACCTCTGCAGACTTGCTGATTAAGGATTCCTGGAGAATGTGGGGGAAGCAAATAAAAACCTCCTTTTGGCTCCATCCTCCCAGACTGTTGCAACACCCCAATTGCCAATCACAGGGGCTGCTGGAAGACATTGGTGATCAGCTAATTAGCAGTGGGAGCATTAATTAAGGCAGCTTTGTGTTTGCCTGGGTTTGGGGCTGTCCTTCCTCTCGGGGCTGCTCGGATTGAGGGTCCCTTTGCACACCTGGGATTTGGGACCCTGCTGTACCAAGTGGGGATTGTGCTGGATATTCTATGCTTTTCAAAGAATTTCTGGGGTTTAGGGATGAATTACAAGTGAAGGCAAAAGGACATATGAAATAGTCCTGGTTTGTGGTCGTGCTGCAGCTCACAGAGGGAGCAGGAAATCACTGAGAATGGACAAAGAGGACAATGTTCTCTTTCCCAATGGAAAAGGGAGGATGATGGATTTGCACCCTCCTGCTCCTCTAAGGCACAGGGCTGGTCCATAATAGCTCCTGCTAAAGCAGAGACATCGTGGCTTCCCCATCCCTGGAAGTGTCCAAGGCCAGGTTGGATGGGGCTTGGAGCAACCTGGGCTGGTGGAAGGTGTCCCTGCCCATGGCAGGGGTGGGACTGGATGGGCTTTAAGGTCCCTTCAACCTAAACCATTCTGGGATTCCATGATTCTATAGGAGAGCTTGGAAAATATGGACAATGAATGGGCACTTGGCTCACCTGACCCCCTTTGCTGTGGGAGGCTCAGAGTGGTCCTCTGAGGGACAACACCTGCCAGTCTGGCTTTCAGTGGGTGAGGGAAGAGGGTTTGGAGCCCTTCTTTCTGGAAGTCAAATGGGAGCAGAGATCTGTTTGTAACAGATGTTTCTGCCAGGGAGTTTTTCCCTGTTATTAAGCTAAAAATTTCTTATTCTTAATTTCACAGAACCCTAGAATGGTTTGAGTTGGAAGGAACCTTAAAGCTCATCTCATTCCACCCCCTGCCATGGGCAGAGACACCTCCCACCAGCCCACGTTGCTCCAAGTCCTGTCCAACCTGGCCTTGGATACTCCCAGGGATGGGGCAGCCACAGCTTCTCTGCCCAACCTGTGCCAGGGCCTCAGCACACTCTGAGTTAAAGGTTTTCCTCCCCAAGCCCACGCTGCTGCTTTTGCATCTGTGCACAGGCATTAAAAAAAAATCTCGCTTTCATGTTGTTTATCATCTCTAAATATCAGAGCTAACAACCCAGGTTTCCTTTGCTCTTTCCAACGTGCCTCATAAATCATCCACAGACTGTTGGGATCGTTTCTGAGCTCTTCCCTGCCTTCCCTGGCCATGGGAATGGACTGCAAATTTCCATGTGGATCAGATCTGAATTAGTTGCCTTAACCCAGAGGCGAAAGAGGGAGTGATCCTTCTCTCTCTTGCAACACATTGATTTCACAAAGGCTAAAAACTGTTGGTTCGTGGCAATAAATCGTTCTTTTAGGCTTTTCTTTCCCATAAAGTTCTTTGTGGGAAAAACAAGGGAGGGAAGCACAGTGGGAGAATCCAATCCCATCCCAGGTAAAGGTTGTGCCCTCCCCCAGTGTATCCTTGTGCTGGGGTGCAGAGACTGGGCTGCTTTCCCCACAATCGCTCTGAGGCTGCTCTGCCCTCCCCACAGACCTTCCCAGCAGGCCAAGTTGCTCCTCAGGGTTTTGAGGCAGGATTTGGCCACTTGGAGGTGACACTGCCGTGTTACCCCTGGGTAACTGGGGTACCCCTGGGTACCCCTGGGTAACAGCCTAGAGTGGGAATCTTCTCCAGCAGCAGCCGCCAAGGGCTGGCTTTTGAAGCGTTCCTGTTTCTGAAAGATGCTTGCAGGGTCAACAGGGAGGATGCCAGGAGGTGTGGGAGATGTCCAGGAACTTTTCACACTGGTTTTCCAGAAGCAAATAGTCCATGGAACACAGCCAGGTCTGCCTAGGAGCATTCTGCATTCCTCAGCTCAGTGACCTAACCCTTGGGTCACAGCTCTCCCCTTCCTCTTTTTATTCCTCAGAGCTCTTATAATAATGCAACTAATTCCACTGGGATCATGTTAGGCACATAAAAAGGAGAAATCTGTGAGCAGTCAGAGGAGTTGGAGAAGTCACCCAGCTGGTACCCAAGGCAGGTCACTGCTCAGTGGGTGGAAGGGTTCGTTCACTGTGGGACAACTCGGGTACACAGGATGCTTTTTCTACCTACATATCTCTTCACAAAAGGTCATGGTAAATCCCTGCCCACCTCTAAAACAAACAAACAAAAAAATAAGGGGGGGGGGGGGGGGGGGGAATAGGCCAGATTGGATGGGCTTTGAGCAGCATAGTCCAGTGGAAGGTGTTCCTGTCCATGGCTGGGAGGTGGAAATGAATGAGCTTACAAGTCCCTTCCAACCCAAACCATTCTGTAATTCTGTGAATGGTGGAATCACCACCCTTGGAAGTGTTCAAAAGATGTGTAGATGTGGCACTACTTAGTGGCTGGACTGGATCTTAGAGGGCTTTTTCAGGCTTAATGATGCCAAACCCAAGTGGATCATGGTGTGATGAAGGGAGAAGTGGAAGAAGGGACCAACTCTTCCCTCCTGGGAAGGTCATGTGTTTGCCCTGAGGACATCTCAAAAGAGAGACGTGTGTTTGTGTCGGCAGTGAAGGTCCCAGGAGACCCTCTGGGGAGCGAGGGAGGTGATGAGATGTTTTTGCATTACAGGGGAGCTGCTCCTGAGGAAAGTGCTCTAATTAGAGGAAAATATTTGATCTCCACAGGCTTTTGGTGAAATATCTCAGAAAGGCAGCAGATGTTGCTGAAATTATTTCATTCAACTGTTTCCCCCTTTTTCTTCAATTTATTTTTTTTTATGAGACTCATTGAATTAAAATTCAGTAAACAGCTCATGGCAGTTTGTTGGAGGGTGTCAAAAACTTGCTCTAAAGCAAAGCTGATGCCTCATCTGAGGCCAAATATGTTTATGTGCACCAACATCCCTTTGCCTGACTTTTGAAAGCCACAAATTAACCAGAACCTCCAGCTCACCTTGGGAACAACCAAAGACACCTCAAGACACCCCAGAGCCTGGTGTCACCCTGGTCAGAACAGCATCCAGGGGTCCTGCCTTGTCCCACTCCTCTCCCAGTAATTCACCTTCTCCAGTGGGGCAGAAGGTTCAAATCTGTCTCCTTAGTCCTAAAAGAAATTGTGCATAAATACAGGACTGGCTTAAAGACCTTCCAGAAAGTCTGTGGAGGTACCTGAGTTCTTCAGAACCTGAGACAGGTTCAAATGAGGAACATCAGAAGACAGGAACCTGAAACCAGGTTTGATTTTCAGTCTAAGGAGGCTTGGGAGACCAAAAGCCTTGTTTTAGAATATTTTGTCCCATTGCACTTTATTGTATCACAAGTGCTGGCTGTGGCAGCACTAAACTAGTCCTGAAGTGATGTACAATGAGAGACAGCACCTGCCAGAGCTCCACTGAACAGGTGGAACTGTGGAGAAAAGGGTTCTCCTGGTGTAGATGAGTTAATGAGGCGTGTGTGTAGAATCACAGAATTAGAGAGCATCCTGAGTCGGAAGGGACCCACAGGAATCATCGAGCCCAACTCCTGGCCCTGCACAGACACCCCAACAACCCCACATCATAAACACCATCAGGGCATCCTGCAGGAACAGGCATCTCCATTCAAACAGGGAGAAATCCCAGCCCTCTCACCTTCAGTTGTCATTGTCTCAGGGTCTGCAGAGAACTGGCAGAACATCAAACGCTGCCTCAAAGCAGAAACCCCGTTGTTCCCATTAGAGAGTCCAAACAAAGGTCTTCACAGGTTTGCTTGTCTTGTGTCACCCCAAAAGCATCTGCAGGACACCACATTCAACCCCACAGGACAGGTCACTTCATTATGTTGAGTGAGTCGATGCATCGATCAGTTTATCGAATGATAACCAGGGTCTGTGCCTTCGTCAGGGCTGGGAATATGAATTGATTTGACAGGCTGCAGCTTGGTAAAACAAGGACAGGGGGCATCGGGGCATCGCTGTATTAATTAGCCATGTTGGAGCAGCTTTTAGCTGCTTCCGAAGTTTAATCAATATGCTACATTTGAGTCCCAAAAGGCTTATGAAAACAGCCTTTGAAATCCTTTAAATTGTTGCCTCTGTGAGGTTTTAGACTCTTGGCGTGTTCTTGTTCCGCAGTTTTTCTCTCCTGTTTTTTTTTCCCCCTCCTGAAATCAATAGTGACCCGTGAGGACTGGGATGAGTGGGCTTTCTTATTTGGATCTCCAATTTGCATTCACCAGGAATAGAAATAAAATGAAAAAGCTGTTCTGTTTTAGTACAATAATAATAATAATCCCAGACACTAATGAGCTGCCCTCTGCCTCCCAGTTTCTATATGCAGTAAATTACCTCTATAGACTTAATCTGATGTGAATGGGCACGGCACCATTTAAATCATGTTTTCCTGAGCCCTCACATACTGTTCAGGCTTTGATTTAATACAAAGCAAGGTTTGAGCTTGTTAAGACATTTTACTGAGAGGGAGGAAGGAGGAGGTGGAGCTGAAAGTAGCAGTGGGAATGAGGCAGTGAAGAGAAGGGGCTGGAGGAAGAGGGACCATGGGATGAGGAGGGAGGTGGGGAAGGCAGAGGTGCTGCTGGGAGCATGTTTCTCCCAGGAAGGGAAAGGAAAGAAGTGGAGAGGACAATGGGAACATGGGGTGCATGAGGAGAAAGGCAGGAAAGCAGGGATGAATCAGGAGAGGTGTCCCACTGGTCTCCAGTGCCACTGAGGACATGGAAACACTGAGGAAGAGCATTTCCCCAGGAAAGGCACCACAGGGATGGGGATGAAGGCTCATTCTGTAGGCTGGGTCTTTGGGAAATGTCTCTGACCCTCCTGCTCTAAGAGCCACAGGAGGGTAAGATGTCACTGCCACCAGCAGCTTTCAGGGAGGGTGGACAAGGTGGGATGAAGGAAGGGCCACACTCCTCTTGCAGAAGTGTTCTGGTGCCCTGGTGTGTCCTGGTGCTTATCTGAGATGCCACGTGGCCCTGGGACAACTCCTCTCCCAGGGGACATCCTGGGCTGAAGTCTTTGGGTGTGTCAGTGAATCAGAGAAGCAGAGAATTACAGATCCACAGGAGAGTTTGGGTTGGAAAGGACCTTGAAATCATCTCGTTCCACCCCCTACCATGGGCAGGGACACCTTCCACTATCCCAGGCTGCTCCAAACCCTGTCCAACTTGGCTTTGGACACCTCTCTGGGACACAATCTCGCTGTCCAGCAGAGCTGTGGGCATGCAGAGACTTGAAACAAATGTTCTGAATCCTTGAGTTTCTGACTTTATAACTTGTCCCAGCACTCTGCTACTTTGACTTTTCACCCCCAAACTTGGCCAGCTGTGCCTGTAGCAGCTTTCCCAGCTCCTTTCCCCCCATTTCGACCACAATTCCCCTGGTGTGACTCCCCAGGGGCATTGCCACAGATGTACCACCACTGTAGGACGACACAGGGAGATCAACAGTGCTTGAAATAGTTCTCAGGGCCCCAAAATAATTACACCAATGCCAGAGCCAGGCCCTGAGCTGTGCCTGCTGATGCACAGCTCTGCCACACACACTCATTGCAGGTACAGGTCCTGCTGTTAATAAGGGAAGATGCCCCAATCTCTCTGGGGGCAACACTTTGCTATGGGCAAGGTACTAAATCACAATTGAAATTTCTAGGCCAGAATATCTTTATTTTTATTTTTTGAGGGATAAAGCTCCCCAAAAGGGCAGGGCAAATTTCCAGGCCTGAATCTTGGCTTACATGGCAAGGGGTAGAAAAGGAGGCACCTGACAGCAGGTGAAGGGATGACCATCCTGTAGTGATGACCCAGCTCCTGGGTCTTTCACAGAATCATCGAATGGTTTGAGTCAGAAGGGACCGTAAAGAACATCTCATGCCCACTCCCTGCGATCAGCAGGGACACCTTCCACTAGACCAGGTTACTCCAAGCCCTGCTCCAAGTCCTTGGCCCAGGGATGAAGCAGCCACAGCTTCTCTGGGCAACCTGTACCAGGGCCTCAGCACAGTTCCTGGCACCAATCAGACCCTCAGAGCCAGAAGGCACAGACCCCTTTCCCCAGTGGTGTTTTGCAAGTGCAGGTTGGGCAGTGTGTGATGAGAGCTCCTGTGCTGTCCCTGGCTCCCCACCATGGCCTGGGTGAGTCCTTGCCACAGGCACATCAGAGAGAAGCTCCTACAGGATCAGAGAACCACAGAAACATTGAGGCTGGAAAATCCCCCAAGTTCCTCCAGTCCAACCATTAACTCAGCACTACTGTGTTCACCACCAATCCGTGTCCCCAAGGGCCACATCCACACACCTTTTGAACACTTCTGGGGTTGGTTACTCCAATATTGTCCTGGAACAAGCCTGATCCAGTGTTCGACAATCCTTTCAGTGAAGAAATGTTTCCTAAAATCCAATCTAAACCTCTTGGGCCATTTCCTGTTGTCCCATCCCTGTGCCCTGAAGCAGAGCCTGACACCACTCCACCTCCCCCAGCTCCCTCCTCCTGGAAGGGATTGCAGAGAGCCAGAAGGTCCTCCCTGAGCCTCCTTTTCTCAAGCTGAGCCCCTGCAGCTCCCTCAGCCCCTCCTGCTGCTCCAGCCCCTTCCCCAGCCACACTGGAGATGAAGTGAGGGGACACTGATGACATCCAGGCCAATGAGTCTCTTCCATTCTGGTATCCCCCAGTTCTTCTTTCCTTCCCTCTGTGTCTTGAGCCAAAGGACCAAGGATGTGGCTGCAACATGCCCACCTTGAGCACATCTCAGACTCATCCCCAACCCTCCCAGCCTTGGGCACCATCCAGCTCTGCCTGTGCTGAGTGGGGGGTCCCACTGTGTTCCCCTTTCCTGTCATGTACATGTGTTGGCTTCAGATGTCCCTGAAAGAGTCAACACAGCAAAATCACCTTTTCCCTGTGGGCTGGTGGTTTGGGATGCAATTTGTGCATCCTGGTTGAGCTTCTGAATGTCTCTGTAGGTTCAGAATAGGCTTCAAAAGGTCAGGACTGCCCCCTGGGCCATGGACAATGCAGTGAGAACATGAATAGCTTCTGCTCAAAGGGAGGGGTCTGAACACTTAGAAGATCAATTATTCTCTGACTCCTCCACAGAGGCCCCCCAGAGAGGAGGACAGAAAGACAGAGGTGTCAAAGCCGAGGAGAAGGGCACAGAGAAAGAGAAGGGCATGAAAATACACGGTCTGCAGCCAAGGGAGTCCTTTTATGGCTCAATTGATGCTGGTAGGGCTCTGGGGGAGGGAAAAAATCAGTCCTGGAAGAAGTTCACTGTGGTTCCTTGTGCATGGACTGCAGGAACGCCTGGATCTATGGCCAGGGCACCACAACACAAGTTTTGAGAAGAAAACCCCAAAAGAATGCTGCTGGCCAGCTGTTCTGGAGCTCAGACCATACAGGTGTGGAGCAAAAGCTGCTGAGGGGCTCCAGAACCCCTGTACAGACCAACACTGTCCAAACCTGACCCCATTGTTGTCCTCTGAAGGCTACTGAAGGTTTGGATGATCCTCTGGTTCCTAGACCCCAAAGCAAGGGGTGGGATATGAGGGTCAGGAGCAGGAGAGGCCAAGGCAGTGCTGCAGGACACCTTGAACCAGGGGGTGAAGAAAGCTCTGAGAGGAGTCCCTGCAGGGGAGAATGACCTGAGGGCTTCAGAGCTGATTTGGAAATGAACCCTGTGTGAGCATTTTTCTCTCTCCATCACTCCTCCCACTTACAGGAGACCAGAGGGAGACCTGGGAGTGTGCATCCAATCAATACCTGGGATTTGTCCAGAAAAAAGAGCAACAAAATGCACATCCCTTGCCAGAGGAGCCCAGTTTTATTCTGGGGAAGCCAAGAGTGGTGTCAGAGGGAAGCCTGGTGAATATGGATGTATACATTCATAAACACCCACCTGCTTGTGCTTTCCTTTCTGCCCCCCATCCTGCTCTCTCCAGCATCCAGAGATGCTCTTCCCAACAGGAAAGATGCAGCAGAGACCCACCTTGGCTATGGAGTTGTGCCTCCTGTGGGGGAGACAGCCCTTGTTGAAGAGAAATCCTCCATGCCTCATGTCATCGTGAGCTTTAAAACTCGAAAGGAAACCCTCCATCAGCACTGCCACAATTACCTTCCCATTTTCCTGCTTCACCTCATTAAAAGGAAAATGTTATAATTAAGGCACGGATGGGAGGAACAGATTAAGTGCATTGATGAATCGGCACTTAGACAAGTAGTTTAAAAATAATAAACCCTTCTCAAGAACCATCCTGAAAGGGAGTGTTTCTTCCCTGGGGGTTCTGGCTCAGCTGGGACTGGTGGTTTTCCATCCTGGGGCTGAGGGGGAACCACACAGTGGGGTTTGCTGTAGGCAAGGGGTTGGCTTGGTGCTCCAGGGGGGTGGGAATGCACTCCCAGGATGGGCCTTTCTCCATGGTGAATCTTTTCCCTTCACATCTGAGGAGGGGTTTTTCAGTGTGCATAGAGTGTTTTAAATGGAATTGGACATCACCCACTTTTAGTCTTGTTTTTCAACCCCATTTCTCTCCTTCTGGCACATCTTTGTTACAGTTGTGGCTTTGTTCTGACAATTACAACAGCCCATCAAGTTCTTAGTTCAATTTTAGGTCGGGTCCCCCCACTGTGAAGGGAGTGATGAGCAGACAAGGGGCAGGAGAAAGGGTGTTCCCAATCCCCAGTCCCAAATCCTGATTTCCTTTGGAATATCCATGTGCCCTGGAGTTGCCCTGGGGAGTGGGGAGCACCTTCACTGAACTCCCTCTAAGCTAAAGCTGCTTCAAAGGCAGCATAACAATGTTTATAACCCACACATACCCATTTTTAATGTATTTTCATTGCATTCCAAATGTATTTTCCTCCCATTTTAAAGCTTTTTTTTTTTACTTCCCTCATGGCATTGAGCCAAGATTTTGGGCCTGCCCTGCCCACGTTTCCTCCACAGCCAGTAAGTCCCAGCCCTCCTGTAATGAAAACGTCACTAATGATAAATATTTAAAGGGATGTGATGCCTATTTTTATATTTACTGCCCTGACCTTTATATATTTGGATTTTATTTTATGTTTTATGTGGCTTCCCTTTGCCTTTTCACAGCCACATGGTGCCAAGGAGGAATAAGCACTATAACAGCTCTGAGATTGCTGTTGCATTATAAATACACACAGTACATACAATTACAGAACTTTAATGCCTGGGATAATTACTGGCTGCAGTTTGCATTAATGCCTGGGGTGATGTAGTGAAGCAAGTCATTCAGATACCAAGAGATCCACATCCCAAGAGGATTTCTGAGGGGAAATCATTGTCTACCATCCTGTGGTTAATTATTGTGCCTTGTGTGGAGAGGCTGAGACTCAGGGAATCACAGATCACAGAATGTGCTGAGTTGGAAGGACCCACAAGGATCAGCCAGTCCAACCCTCAGCCCTGCACAGGACCAGCCCAAACAGTCACACCCTGTGCCCCAGAGCATCATCCAAACTCTCCTGGAGCTCTGGCAGCCTTGGGGCTGTGCCCACTGCCCTGGGGAGCCTGGTCAGTGCCCACCACGCTCTGGGGGAAGGACCTTTTGCTGAGATCCAACGCAGCCCTGCCTTGGCACAACTCCAGCCATTCCCTGGGTGCTGTCCCTGCCCTGGCACAGCTCCAGCCATTCCCTGGGTGCTGTCCCTGGTCCCACAGAGCAGACCTCAGTGCCTGCCCCTCCTCTGCCCCTACTGAGGAAGTTGTGCCTGCAATGAGGTCTCCCCTCAGTCTCCTCTTCTCCAGCTGAACACACCAAGTACCCTCAGTGTCCTCAGACCTTCCCCTCCAGGCCCTTCCCCATCTCCCTGTCCCTCCTTTGGATACTCTCCAATGGCTCAGTCTCTTCCTTCCATTGTGTCCCCCCAAAGTGCCCCAACATTGCAGGTGAGGCCACCCCAGTGTAGAGCAGAGTGGGACAATCCCTTCCCTCACCCAGCTGGCAATGCTGGGCCTGATGTCCCCCAGGACACCCCCGGGTTGACCCTCCTGGCTGCCAGGACACTGGGACATGCTGGGGAGCACTGGGAACTCATCCTGCTGCAGAGGGACCTGTGCCATGGCTTGTCCTGCTCTTCCTGGGCAGGACAGGTTGGCCAACCCCCACTGAGAGCCCTCCAGGATCAGGGATGGGATTCAAGGATGTTTGGCATGTCCATGTGGGCACTGCTGCCAATAAAACAGGCATTTCCCTCAGCATGGGCAGATGGAAACGCTCCAGGTGTTGGTATGTGGCAGCACTGGCAGAGCCCAACATCCCAAAAATGAAAGAAGGAGTTAATAGGCTTGATTGGACTTTGCTGAAAAAGTTTAAAGGGAGAGGAAAAGAAAGTGGTGAGGCAGCTCCTTTCCTTGGCTTTGAACTTCAGGCTTTGAAAAGAGGTGGGGAAATCTTAAAGAATTAACGAGGACTACAGGGAAATTATTGAGGGGGAACTTCCAGTGCTCTCATCTTGGAAAGAAACAAAAAATCCCCATATATATATATGTGTGTATATATATATATATATATATTTTGCATGCACATGTCTATGAGAGTGTGACCCCTTCACCCAGCGATTCATCTTCGTCTCTGATTTTTATTTTATGATGTAGGAATTATTTGATTTGTTGACACAGTGGCTGGGAAGGGCAAGAGCTTCCTTTCCTCCACTGCAGGAGCTGTGGAAAAGGCAGAGGCAGCTCAGCAAAGACCTGGGGCTGCCACCACCCTGGCAATGTTTCCTGAATCTCTGCCTTGATCAGAATAATTCTTCTTCCAGGAAATATCATCTTTTTTTTTTTTTTGGTATCAAAAAAAGAGAGAGCCTCAAGATAAATATTCTTGGATGAAAACCTATAAAAAGCACAGACTCACGAACTATTTTTTTAGCCACTTCTTTTTCTCCCAACAAGAATATATCTGTCAGGAGAAACAGATGTTCTCTGTGAAAAATCCTCTTTAATTACAACTCTGTCAAAAACCTGGAGACAGATTTCTCTTCCTCCTCCCACAAGCCCATGAAAGTGTGTGTGAATGGGCAAAGTTTGAAAGCCATGGCTCCTATTGGAATATAATATTTAAATAAAACATTTCCCTATTAAGCAGGCCGAGTACCAGCAAAGCCACAAGTTGAAACTCCTGGACAAATTCAGGTTGCTTAAGGTTTGCTCTTATAAACTGAGGTGTTGAGCTTAAACCTGAGCTTTCCATGGTGGCCTGGGATGTTTCTGAGGACACTAAACAACCCAGATTTCTTACTTCAGGTAAGATGAAACCCCCTCTCCAGAGTTTAGGACTTTGCAAATCAGGCCAAATATTTGCATAATAAAATAAGAGTTGAAGATCTGGCGTTTATTCAAACCTTGTGCTGTTTCTTCAGTAATTCCCACTGTGTGCCCAGTAAATATTTTCTTTAGTAAATACATTAAAGCTCCAGCTAGAAACCTCCTCTTTCTTGGGGCTGGTCTGCTCTCCAGGAGCTCTCAGACGGTGGCAATGTGACATAAATGTTAAAAGAGGTTTCTCCAGCACAGCATTTCCCCGAGGCTGACACGCCGCGTGTTATCCAGGGGAATAAAGTTCTGCTGGAGATAGTGGCAGGAATGCAAGGTTGATATTTCTTTATTTATTGGTTACTGTAATTGGCTAGAACATGGCTGAGTAGTTGGAGGAAAATAATCAATAGTTCTTGTCTACTAATGAATGATTTTCCAGCAGTGGCTGGTGTAAATAGGTTTCATTAAAAAAGCAAATCCTCCCAAACAAGAAAATTAACGAGGGCTTATGAAACCTATGAAATTGCACAGGTCTGAATAGCTGACAGAGATGACAAATACCTGCTATTGTTGGGGTTGGTAAGCAGGTTTTCTTTTCAATTTTCACTCTTGTTGCTTAAATAATAACAATAATTAGCAAATCCATTCTTCCTTTCCCAGAAATCTTCAAGTGCAAAATGTGTCTGCCCCAGCTCGGGAAAACATCCCATTCCCTGGGCTCAATTCCTGCCAAATCAATGCCTTGTAACTGCATTAATAAACTGGGAATTTTAGGAGTTGAGCCTTCAGACTCCCCTGTTTCACATGAAGGGAATGAGCAGGATGCAGTTACTGCTTCTCTTGGCTTTTGGGAATAAAGTTATGTGAAATCAATCTTTCACTGAGGGGTTTCATCCCAGCAAGTGGCTGTGCAGGGCCAAAGAAAAAATTCCGGGACATGGCACCAGCACTGCTGGGGGATTCTGCGCTCCAAAGAGTGGGATAAAAGAGATTGGACTGCTTGGTGTTGCTAGTTTTGATATTTCTTTCAAACACTCAGCTCCATTTCTTGCATCTGAAGAAAGAAACTCAAAAAGTTATTTGTTTTGGCCAGCCTGGAGTATGACTCCTTTTGCCCCAGAGGAAAGCGAAACTCTTCATCTGCAGCTCCAAAAACCAAAACCCCAAAGCCACTTGGTGAAAAGTTCCCTGACACGCTTTCTCAGCTTCTCAGTTACTGCTAGAGGAGTCAGGAGGCCTTTGGGAGCACCGTGGGTCTTTCTGCAAGTGGCAAAACACATTAACTCTCAGTGGTAGAGAAAGCTTTTGCTTTGCTCCTTGCTCTCAAAGGAGATCTTCACCTTTTCCTTCTCCTTCTCCTTCTCCTTCTCCTTCTCCTTCTCCTTCTCCTTCTCCTTCTCCTTCTCCTTCTCCTTCTCCTTCTCCTTCTCCTTCTCCTTCTCCTTCTCCTTCTCCTTCTCCTTCTCCTCCTCCTCCTCCTTCTCCTTCTCCTTCTCCTTCTCCTTCTCCTTCTCCTTCTCCTTCTCCTTCTCCTTCTCCTTCNCTTCCCCTTCCTACCCCTTTCCCTTCTCCATCTGCTTCTCCTTCTCTTTCCCCTTGCTCTTCTTCTCCCCTCCCTTTCCCCTTCTTCTTCCCTATTTCCTTCCTCTTCTTCCTTCTTCCTTTTCCCCTTCCCCTTTCTCTTCCCCTTCCTATTCTCTTTCCTCTTCTCCTTCCCCTTCTCTTCCCTTTTCCCTTCCCCTTCCTTTTCTCCTCTTCTCCTCCTCCCCCCTTCCCCCTAAATCTTTGCCTTGCCTTCCCTTCCTATACCCTCACCCCTTTGCTGCAGAAGGCCCTTGGAGGCAGGAGCAGCTTTGGGCACCTGTCTGTGCCCGCAGCACCCACCAGATCCAGGATTTCCATGGGAATTTGCACTGGTAATCTCCCTTTGAGGGACTTGCTCCCATTTTTCATGATGGCCAGTCCTTTAGGGGTGTGGATGAAGAGAGAAAGTGTTTCATTTGCTCTTTGGAAAGCAGAGCTGTAGATCAAGGCCCTGCTCATTCCCCCAGATTGCAGAAATAGGGTTGTTTCATGCATGAATCGAGGCCATCCCCTGTGCAAACTCAAACAGTTATCTGCACTTTCATCTAGAGGTCAGCAGGAGAGATTTTTCTCCTAAAGCTGGATAAATTCAGGCTGTTAGTGCCTCTCCTTCCCACTCCCCTTAATTATTGCTTTTTGTTTCCTGAAGGGTGAGGCACAAGCAAACACTTCTGACTCCCAACTTTGTCCTTGTCTCTGTACGAACTGACTGAACTTCCCACTGATGACCTGAGCAGCTTTGGTTCCTGGGATGTTCCTCTTTATGTGTCATCACCTGGATGCAAACGCCCAGGCAGGTGGCCCAGGAAAGGTTAAATAACCTCTGAAAAATTCAGAGGAGAACACAAAGCCTGAATCGAGATGGAGACTCTTCTCTGTCATGAAGGTGGTGGCCCAGTACCCTCCATCAGATGAGGAGGGTTTTGCTTCAGCAGAGGTTTTAGGGGTGTCTTCATCTTCAGCATTGTGCCTCACATCACTTGTCTCCTGTTACCTGTGGGCTGATTTTGGGGAATGTGCTGGTTTAAAAGTAAACCAGCAGGAAAAATGAACCCAACACAAAAGAGATTGTAAGTCGGAGTTACAATTTAATAAAAATATTACAATAAATACAAAACACAAAGAGAAATTGAGTTTAACCCACAAAACCCAGAAGTATAACCCAGCCCCCTGGGGCACAAACACAGTGGGGTTTGGTGGCCCCTGTGCTGAGCCCCACGTGGTTCCCCCGAGTCCAAAGGAAAAGGAAGGGAAAGAAAAACCTGATGGTCTCAGTCTGGTCAAGAGTGGTGGTCTCCTCCTGTCCAGGTTCTGCTCCTCCTCTGGATCCAATGAGTGGTTCCCCAAGTCCCCAAAACCCCCAAAATTCCATCCCCTCAGGTGCAGGTGGGAGCCCCCAGTGCCTCCCCCAGGGCAGGGAGTTCCACACTGGGGGATGTGACTCTGGCAGTCAGGGGGGATTTTGGAATGGTTGCTGGCCCCTGAGCAGAGCTGAGCCCTCAGGTGGGTGTGGAGGTGCCAAGGAGTCCCTGGAGGGGAGTTCTCCCAGCTCCTCTGCCAGGCTTCTTTCCCAGCCAGCTGCCAGGCTGAGGGCTCAGCTGTGCCCTGGGCAGCTGCTGCCAATGGGCCATTGGGAACAGTTCATGGGAAATGAATAAAGGGTTTAGAATGCCCAGCTTTGGTCACACCCACCCAGGGATAAACTGGTCCCACCTGCTGAACTAGGATAGGGAGATACTCACCTCTCCATTTTGTCTTGGCTACCTGGAATGTGGTCACAGAAAGCACTTGGAATTGTAGATGTGTTGCTGAGGGACATGGGTTAATGGTGGTCCTGGCAGTGCTGGGTTAAATCATTGGAATCAAAAATCTCAGAGGACTTTCCCAACCTTAATGACTCTATAAAAGCTGATACCACCCATCACCAGTGGCCACTCAAATGGTCAAGAGCTTGTGGGCAGCCAGGCAGAGCTCTTGGGTTGTGTTTGGGAGACAAAGAGATTTGAGAGAATCCCTGTGGTTCAGGGTCAGCTCTGCAAGGAGATTGCTTTGCCATCAGCCACCCCAGAACTGGGACCTTCCACCATTACACAGGAAGTCTTGTTCCAGGCCTAGGGAATTGGGAAGGTGTAAGCCAAAGCTGGCTGACTATTCTGACCATCAGAGCAGCCTGTTTTCATCACAGGAACCCCATTACCTCAAAACCCAGCCAAGGATCACAGCCAGAATTGCAGGCATGGCCTCAGCACGAGGAATGTGTTTGCTCTTGGCTCTGTTGCAGGAAGCCACTTCCCAGTCCATTCCCCCTCAGCCTCTCCAGAGAACCATGAAACATTTACGACAGAAAAATGCCATTTAGGTGACCTCAGCCAGAGCCCCATGGACCTGACTGTGCGTCTTGACCTTGGTTTCACTGTCATGGACAGCCTCGGCTACTACCCCTGTCCTCATTCCCGTCCCTGTCCCTGTGCCTGTTCCTATCCCACTCCTCTCCTCTGGCATGGATGCCATGGGAACAGGCCAATCCTGCTGCCTGGGTCCAGTGTCTCCACAGATAAGGGGTTTCCAAAGCTGCTCTGCCCTCCCTTGTCCATGATCCTTTAGCTGTAAATCCTGGACCTCTGTCACTGACAGTGATTGAGCCTGTCTGGCATAATTGATTCCTTGGAAGCCCCTGCAGTCACAGTAGAGATGATGAAGTCTTTCCCTCAGGAGAACTCCTACGGAAACACCCAGCAGTGTCCATAACCCACCAGCACCAGCTTAGACCCCACATCCCCACGTGCCTCCTTCTCTGTGACACCCTCATCCCTCTCCTGGTGCTTTTTCCTGACACCAGGTCTGTTTGCTGCAGCTGAACAAATGAGGAATGCATCAAATTTTGGAGCCTCAGCAGTCTGTTATCACCCATGGCCTTGCCCTTTCCAGCAGGGAAACACTCTGAATTTGGATGATAGTCTAAGGCACATGGGATGGTCCTGTGTAGGGCTGAGGGTTGGACTCGATGATCGTTGTGGGTCCTTCCAACTCAGAGCATCCTGTGATTCTGTGAAATTCCCACTGCCCTGCAGGGCTTTGCCTTCTTGCACCCAGAGAGTTGCTCAGACCAAGCTGTGGGATGGATGAGTTTTCCTTGGGAGAATCCCCCTCCAAAGCATCCCCTGCTCTCCCCCCAGCCCCTCTCCTCGCTCCAGAGCCGAGTGTGAAGTGAGTGTTATTGTTTGTCACCCGAAGCACTTGAAAAAATTACCCGAATCCATCAAAGTAATGAATCTTCTCAGCAGGGGCAAACAGACAGAGACAGACAGGCACTCACCCGAGACCAGGCAGCTTTAAAAATTAATACAAAATAAATAGCTGGCCTTTCACTCTCGTTGTGGGGGTGACTGCCTGGTTTCGGTGAGGGCACCTGCAGGGGATGGCTTTCCACAGGAGGGCGACCCAGGGGTGGGAATGTGTCCTCCTCCAAGTCCCCATCACCCTCCTGGTGTTCCACAAATGAAGGAGCAACACACTGGATGATGCTGCCTTACACTGCCCTCTGCACACATGGGAAAGCTGGATTTTTGGGAATGCCTTCCCTCATCACCTTCCTCCAGGCTTGGCCCTCAGTGCTCTCCAACCAGTTTGTTTGTGTCTGAGTAAGCTTTTAAGCCCCTTAGGGGAGAGGCTGAGCTTGCTCTTATGTCTGTGCATGGCTTGTCACAGTGAGGAGTCCATAAATAATAAATAAAGGTGCTCCTGGCTCCTCCAGTCTCTCATTTTGTTACCCAGGAATAATCTATCTGTCTGTCTGTCTATCTATCTATCTATCTATCTATCTATCTATCTATCTATCTATCCATCCATCCATCCATCTATCTATCTATGTACATATTTATATATATTTATATATGTACATTGTGAACATGTATATAAACAGATATTTATACACATATTTGAGGGTTAGACTTGCTGACTATGAAGGTTTTTTCCAACCTTCATGATTTTATGACATTTAATACATTTATTTCCATTGAATGGGCTCAGAGGGGCCAGGTCTGAGGCCACTGTGTGCAGGGTGGTTTGAGTCAGGTACACTCTGAGCTGTCCAGTGCCATCTCTACACCCTCACATGGATCCCAATTAAATCCAATCACCCTACACTTGCTCCCTTCTTTGAAGCCCCAGCCCTTCAGCCCAGCTTTGAAGCGGCAAACCCTCTCTACTTGCTCAAAACTGGTTTTTTTTTCACCTCAAAAAAGCCTGGAATAGATTAAAAAAAAGAAAATCAGGTATGTGGTATTTCACTGATGAACATGATCCTGCTCCTCCAAAGCACCAGAAACAGGAAAACAGCAGAAGGCAAACTGGTTTTAAGCACCAGAATCCCTCTGTTGTTCAAACCTCTCCCATCTTGAGGGGGTTTTTTGTATTTATTAGTCTACAAAGCAGTGGCTGTGCTGGTACCTGCAGGGCCTGCCCTTGCCCTGTGGAAAGGCGTGGGGAAGGAGAGTGGGAAGGAAGACAGATGGACCCTGAAGTGGTTCTAATTTATGGGGCTCCGTGGTTCCTGCGCCGTCTGTCTCCGGGAAATGACACCACTACTTCAGGAGCAGAGATTAATCTGACCAGGCAGGAGAAGGACAAAACAAATCATCTACTGCAGGAATCTCATTTGATGCCTGTTAGGAAGAGCCCCGGGATGAATGGCTTTTGGAAAGACCTCAGCACAACACGGATTTTTCCCCTTTTCTCCGTTTTTCTGCGATTTGAGGTCTCTCAGGTGTGTGGTGGAGAGAATCCCAGGGCTAGTTATGGCAGTGATGGAATTGTTGTTCCATGTAGGAGACCTGGGACCTGTGGGATGAGGTGTGGTGACTTAAGGCTGGATGGAACTCAAAGCATGGCTGTGCTGGTTTAAAGGTAAACCTGCAGGGGAAATGAACCCAGCTCAGGAGAGATTATAAATCAGAGGTACAATTTAATAACAATATTACAATAAATACAATGACACAACGAGAAAATTGCTTTTAATCCACAAAATCCAGAAGTATAACCCAGCCCCCTGGGGCACAAACACAGTGGGGTTTGGTGGCCCCTGTGCTGAGCCCCACATGGTTCCCCTGAGCCCAAAGGAAAACAAGGGACAAACCTGTTGGTGCAGATGATGGCACAGTCTGGTGGAGAGTGGTGGGCTCCTCCTCTCCAGGGTCTGCTCCTCCTCTGGATCCAATGAGTGGTCCCAGCAGTCCCCAAACCCCAAGATACCATCCCCTCAGGTGCAGGTGGGAGCCCCCAGTCCCTCCCCCAGGGCAGGGAGTTCCAGACTGGGGGATCTGACTGTGGGAGTCAGGGGGGATTTTGGAATGGTTGCTGGCCCCTGAGCAGAGCTGAGCCCTCAGGTGGGTGTGGAGGTGCCAAGGAGTCCCTGGAGGGGAGTTCTCCCAGCTCCTCTGCCAGGCTGAGGGCTCAGCTGTGCCCTGGGCAGCTGCTGCCAATGGGCCATTGGGAACAGTTCATGGGAAATGAATAAAGGGTTTAGAATGCCCAGCTTTGGTCACACCCACCCAGGGATAAACTGGTCCCACCTGCTGAACTGGGATAATGGCATAGAGGGGCATGGAGAGAGCTGGAAGCTGAGCTAAAGCTGCAGTGGTCTGTGTGCACAGGGAGATCTGGGATCACCCGGACAGCATCAACCCTCTTTTTGTTAACCATGAGCTTGGCTAAAGGTCAGGGAGGGAAGAAGGTGCTGGCATCCCTATGGAATGACAAAAAACCCTGGAGGAGGCAGGTGCCCATCCTGAGCCACCAGATGGACAGCCAGCCATCAGCATCAGGAGGGCCTGCCTTCTAGGACCAGGATGCTGCCCATCTCAGTGCCATGGTGCCACCTGAGATGGCTCCTGCACCCTCAGATTTAGGGCCATAGGGCTCTGCAGCAGTACTGAGATTTTCCCTGCATGTGCTCGCTGGGTATCCTCCCCACAAACCATGGAGAAACCCATTCTTGATTAAAAAAAAGCACAAATGCTCCAACTAGGGGATGGCAGCCTGCAAACCCAGCTGGGGACCTGCAGCAAGCCCTGCATAGAGCCCACCCTTCCCCTTCCTCACTCCCTTAAATGTAACCCACTGCCATTGCAAAGAGGCTCCATCCTTCCCCAGGAGCTCAGCAGGAGCCCAGCCCTATTCCAGCTGGATCCCAGATTGATACAGAATCGATTGAATTGATTTTTTTTAAGGTGCAGCCTCGGAATAGCTGAGACTGGAAGGCTCAGCTGAGCATGTACTTGCACAAAATAATTTGTCAGGGCCCACTGTAGCAACCTAATGACGGCTGTAATTTATGGCTGACAGACGATATTTATCTCGGCAGCATCCTCTCCTTTTCTTTCTCTTCCTCTGTCTCGTTAGGAATGGCATCAATAATGTTTATTGTAGCTTTTAATTTTTTATCGTTGGTATTCTTACCTGTGCTGCTGATGGCTGCCTGGAGATGAGAAAAGGCACCAGAGCAGGCAGGGGCTTTGATACATGTTTGAGGGGAAATGAGGAAATCAGGGAATTCTTCCTGAATGCTGTGGTGGAGAGCAGGAGGAAAGTGGGGTGTTCCTGTCCAAAACTCACCCTCTTATTCACTTACTCTTCCCCAGGGCAGTGGGCACAGCCCCAAGGCTGCCAGAGCTCCAGGAGCATTTGGATGATGCTCTGGGGCACAGGGTGTGACTGGTCCTGTGCAGGGCTGAAGGTTGGACTCACTGATCCTTGTGGGTCCTTGTGGGTCCTTCCAACTCAGCAGGTTCTGGGATTCTGGGATTCTATTGACCTGTGCAAGGATGCTCAGACCCTCAGCTCTCTCCAGGGCAAACCCAGTTCCTACCCATGGGCTCACACTGTGGAATTTCCTCAAAATTACCCCCAAATGGTGCTCCTGGCCCAGCCCTCACACCAGGCAGCTGCTGTGTGTCTCAGCCAGGCTCATTTCTGCTCAGGTTCCAGACACACCACCTTACCACCGACTTACTTTATTTTGCTTTACTTTTACTCTTATTTAACTGGTTTTCCTGCCCCATTTCCCTTTGCCCCTTGCTCGGGAAGCCCCGCATTCCTCTCCTCCTCTCTGGCTGTTTGCATTTCACAGGCAGCCCCTTTTCACACCTATTCAACTGCCCTGGTTGAAGGCAGGTCTGGGAGCCATGGAAGGAGATAATTCACTCTGGGGGGTTGTTGCCCCTCTGGAATATCCTAATGTTTGGACTGGCTGACTGGGAAATACCCTCCTGGGCAGTGATTTATCCCTGGCAGGGCTTCACCACTGATCTCAAACCTCTCCCCTCACTGCCCACCCAAGGCTGAGCAGCCCCTGGGTCCCCCAGCTCTGCCCCCACCCCACATGACCTTCTGCACCTACTCATGTCCCTAAAAATACCTGAGATCTCTCCCACCTCCAATTTTCCTCTTTTCCCCCCTATTTCCTTTCAATTAACCCTTGAGGGGTTGCTCTGAGGTTTGAAGCAGGACCAGGTTGGATGAGGAACTCTATCAAGTGGAAGGTGTCCCTGCCCATGGAAGGAGATAATCTTTGAGGTCCCTTCCAACCCAGACTGTTCTGGGATTCCATGACCAACAGTTCCCAAAGGATTTTTCCCCCCCTTTCCAGACATGAATAATTACCACCCCAAAATTGTCTGAACATCATTACAGGAGCCTCTCAGCCTAGTTGGTCATTTACAGATTAGACAGACATTGCTTACATTGTTCATAACCGATTATGGGATTGACAGTTTGGCTTCCACCCAAAATCTGGAGTCCCAATTTAGCTTAATTGGAACTGAATAGCAGAGCAGGCTGGGGGAAGGGGAGAGTGACTGCTGACAGTTTAGTTAATGCTGATTTTATTGATCCCTGAAAAGCCTCTGATGTTGCAGGTTCCTCTTTACAGGGCAATAAAGTTTATAGCTTGGGTTGTCCTGAGGGAGTAACATCTACATGTCTCCAGCTGCTCTTGGTGATTTCAGAGGCCATTGCCAGCCCAATTTCTGATGAATAATCAGAATCCAAGAAAAAAAAAAAAAGACAAAATTCCCTTCTGGTCCTGGAATCAAAATGCCAGATATGCAATGATGACCAAATGAAAAAGCAACCCCTCCCAAGTGCAGGGTTATTGTGTTAAAAGCCTTTGAAATATTCTATTCTATTCTATTCTATTCTATTCTATTCTATTCTATTCTATTCTATTCTTCTATTTCATTCCCTTCTGTTCCATTTCATTACCATCATTCTGTTTAATTCTTCTATTTCTTCTTACTCATTTTGTCCCATAAAACGCTGCAATTTCTGATGCTCACCCTTAATATATGTGTAGCCTTTCCTACATTTATCTTCCCAAGACCTCTTTTATATAGCCTGGGATCCCTTTCCAATATTGGCTGGAATTGCTACCTCTAAAAGCACCCAAAAAATCAAGATCTTAGTCCAAAAAAACCCGTGGAAGGAGCAAGGTAGCTCCTGGATCCAGCAGTAGTGATGGACCACAGATATTTTGCTGATATCCATGGGTCCTGCTGCTGAAACCCCAATTAAAGGCCCCTGCCCTGAAGCACAGGAGGGGCTGCTGGAGCCGTGACAGCCTCGAGGCAAAGCAAATGTTCCAACAAGTCCCAGGCAGGCAGGGGGTTGAGGGGTTTTTCCCTTCCACCCCTTTGCTCCCACCCTCTGACCGCTGGATTATCCCTAATGCACTGCCAGAGCTCTGGCTCCTCGTCCTGTGGCTTTGAGCTCATTTGTCAAACCCGGAGATCTTTATGAAAGGCTGTTAGCAGAGCATTTACTTCCCATTTCTCATCCCATGCTGTCATCACCTCCCAAGATTAATTAAGGAAAAAAGAAAAGACATCTTGTCTCTCTTTTGTTTCCCCATTCCTTGTTTTTGGGTTTATTTTATAGTCCCTTTCTTTCTGTTCATGTCCTGAATATCGCTGGGGAGCAAAACAAGCAAAACTCAATATTTTCCTCTTCCTTCTCGTGGCCAATATATCAATTTTTTTTTTGCCTCTCTGTAAGTGGAAGTGGTTGGGTGAGCTTTGTCCGGAACATCAATTCTCTCACATGGCCTCAGCTGCTAAAGCTAAGCCAGGAAAGATCCCAAATCCATTGACTCCTGATTGCTTTAAGTGCTCATTGCAGACTCACAGCTCCAGTCCCAGGGTCAGTGTCCTGTCCCTGAATCACTCCCAGGGTCACACGGTGCCATCGATCCTGGTCCCTGCGGGATAATCGGCTGCGTTTGCTCACACATCAGTTTCTATCTGTGCTTCTTGGAGCCTTTCCTTCTACCAGCAATCATAACCTCTGTTACCACAACCTTTTCCATGGCCATTCCCAATTTCCCAGGCTGTTCTCCTCCTGAGCCCACCTTGTGTGAGTGAATTATAGTTAAGACCACAGCCCCCTTTGCTCTGCCACCCTCCCAGCCCCTCTCTGTGCCCACACTTCCCTCATCCCACCCTGGGAGATTCCTTCCCACCCCTTTATTTGGAGGATAACTCCCTTCTCATGTCACACAGAGCTTCACTGTGCAGTTGAACTCTCCCCAGTCTGACCAGTTCACCCAGTGGCTGGCTGTACCCAGGACACTCCCAGGGTTGGCTGGCAGATGGAGGAGGAGATGCCTCCTCGTGTGTGTGTGTGTGTGGCATCTCTGATCCATGAAAACCACCAGCGAAACCTGTGGAAAGGCTGGAGCTCTGCCTGGCATCGGCACTTGCCTTCCTCGGGGACCTGCAATCTGCTCCTCCACACGTTCCCAAAACTCAGCCCTGACATTTTGCCTCGCAGATGTGAGGCAGCCAAAGAGAAGGAAAATCCAGGCATCTCAGGCTCCCAAATGCTGCCCTTGTTGGGGTGTGAGACAGAGGGTGACACCTCCTTCCCTGTGTCACTGTCCCCAGGTCTGCCTCCCTGCTCTGAGGGCATGGCAGGCAGAGGATGAAAACACTCTGTCCTTTCTCATCGCTCTCCCAGCGACTCATCCTGAGCCCACTCAGCCTCTCCCTGCTTTTGCTGGGCCTCCCTGCCCTGCACTAGGTTTGGGAAGCCATCCATCACCACCCTCCCCATAACCCCGAGCCACACACGGAATAAAGCCGTGAAGCAGCGACTCCTCAGCTGGTGTAAATCAACACGGATCCCCCACCATGGTGGAGTAAAAGTTCCAACCAGCCAGGGGAGGGAACCCAAAATGCTGCTCGTTGGAGCAAAAGAAATTTCGGCAGTAATTAGATCTGGAGCATGATTACCCAAAGGGAAACGAAAAACAAATGTGGGTGACAGATATTTCCAGGATAACTGCAGTTATTAATGCTTTTCTCTACCAGTGACAGGCACAAGGGATTGGTATTGCCTGAAAAAGTCTGGTTTACTGTGGGAAAAAATGAGGGCTGGAAATGAAGCAAGTAGAAGGCCATATGCTGCTCGGTGTGCTGTGGGGTCCTGGGAGGATAGATTTAGCCAAAACAACAAAAGGCAAAGATGTGAGGCATATGTGAGAAGAAACACGAACCTGTTGCTTCTAAGTTTCCAGTTCAAAAAAGGAAAAAAAGAAAAAAGGAACCTGTTATTCTCTTTTGCAGGAGCTCACCCAGAATGAGTGACCCTGGGTGTGCAGCAGAGCTGGGGCTGGGGCTGGTTCCAATTAAAGTCTCCCCTTCCTGCTGTTTTGGGTTGGGTAATTTGGGTGGGAGTGTCAAGGTCCAGCCCTCCCACTGTCATGAAGGAGTGATTTGGGGTCACTCAGAGAAATCACCATGAAAGACTTCAGCAAAAATACTTTTAATAGGAATTTGTAACAATGCATCTTAAGGAAGTTCAGTGGCGAGGTTCACTCATTACATACTATGTGTATCCAAGGAAAACTGATGCAGAATTGAGAAAAACTGATTTACACAGAGTCTGAAGATGCAAAAGAGTGAGGGAGACCCTTCCTCTGAGTCACAGGGTTAGGACCCCTTGCTTTCTAAACTCCTGATGGAGCTCAGATGTGGCTAAGTCCAACCTCAATCTCAGACTTGGACACAGTTTGTCACCAAAGGAATTACCTGCATGGATTTCAGCAGTACTGAATCACCATGAGCAGCTCACCAAGGACCTGCTGTGAGTAAGGGGTCTTGGGGAAGGAAAGATCTCAGTCCCAAGTAATGAATCTCAAACCCTGAGAGGTGTCCCAGCTCCAGGGCAGAGTCCCTGGAGTGCAGCCCAGCTGCAGTTTAGAGAGAAACTTAATTGGGCCCATCCAAGGATCTGTCATTAGTAGAAAAGTCTTTCAAGCCTCAAAAAGCAATTTGGAGAGGTGTCCCAGCTTGAGGATCACCTGCCACTCAGAGCTCATGGAGGCTCACCCTGACTGTCCAAGTTATGGGATAAAGTGGTTGCCTCATCCTGGATCCAGTGGGAAGGGCATGTCTGTACTTGACTTGGACTTTGACTCCTTGTACCCACAGCTCTCTTTCTTCCTTGACAGATGAGTCTTGGAAAAGCCACTGCTCTTCATGTGTTAGTCACACAGCTGGTGATCCAAGCTCACATGCACTGGTGCTCCCTGGGTCACTTTGTCCCTCTGTGGGTCTCCTAGAGGAGTTCTTGGCCCCATCACAGCTCAGAACCCCCTTTGGAGCCCATCCCAAAGTACTGCTGGTTGAGTTAAGGGTTGTTTTGAGTCACACCCTCCCACACCACAGAGGTGCTCCTTCCCAGCAAGGAATATCAGGAGCTGGTCTTTGTGTCCTTCTGCACGGCTTGGACAAGCAACCATGAGCTCCAAGAGTGACTCCATATGGCTGGGAGTGGTGTGTGGGCTGGGAAGGGCATGGGCTGAGCCATCCTACAGTTTGCTTTTGGGTGTGTGCACTTTTATACACCTCTCTCTGCTCTGAGGGCATCACTCAGCGCATTTGGATAACCCAAACCAGATGTACTCCCTCAAATCCAACAAATCCTGCTTTTAACACGAAGTTTGCAGGTGAGTAGGGCTCAAAAAACAACATTAGAATGAGAGCAAGGACATCTTTTCTTCTTCTAAATATAAGGACTGCTGACATTTAGGGAGTAATAGGACTAATTTTTGACACAGTTGTTTGTCAATAAACATAAACCAGTTTTTTTTCTGGAGTTTGCCCCTGTCTGTGCTCCCCAAGGGTGCTGGAAACAGCCTGGAGAAGTCCACCCAGGGCATGGCCCCAGCCAGATGCTTCAGGGAAAGCTCAAGACCTTTCTGTCAGGGAGCTGAGTGATAACCTGGCCACATTTAGAGCTGCAATTTTAACTAAAAATCAGGTGTTTAAGAAACATCCAAAATACATGGCACGTGCAGAGCTCCCAACCACAAACAGTCTTTAGCTCAGTTGGTTAAAACTTGGTTCTAATAATGCCAAGGTCATGGGTTCAATCCCCCATATGGGCCATTGACTTAAGAGTTGGACTCGATGATCCTTGTGGGTCCTTCCAACTCAGAATAGTCTGTCTGTGATTCTTGCCTGCTTCAAAGCCGCTCCTATGCTCTTTTTTGCCGTGGATTTGGTCCAACAGGCAGCTCCCAGGTGGGGCACACACGGGGCTTTGCTGAGACAGATCTATCTCATGTTTAAAACCCTTTTGCACAGTGTCCTGGTTCAGCAGGTGGGACCAGTTTATCACTGTGTGGGGGTGACCAAAGACATGTATCCTACATTGACTTAAGAGTTGGACTTGATGATCCTTGTGGGTCCCTTCCAACTCAGAATAGTCTGTGATTCTGTGATTCTACACCCTCTATTCATTTCCCATGAACTGTTAACAATGGACCACTCACAGTAGCTGCCCAGGGCACACCCAACTCCTTAGGATGTGAGCTGGGTGTGAAAGACACCTGTGAGATAAGAGCTGTGATAACTCCCCTCCAGGAGTCGTTGGCACCTTCACACCCAGCCTGAGGGGAAGTGTCTGCTCACGGGCCAGCAACGATTCCAAAATATCTCATGACTCACAGAGTCAGATCACCCACTGTTTAACTCTCCACCCTGGGGGAGGTGCTGTGTGCCCCCACCTGCACCTGAGGGTACATAATCTGGGGGTTTGAAGACCTCAGGGAACCACTCACCACATCGGGAGAAGGATCAGAACCTCGATAGAAGGCCACCACTTTCAACTGGACTGCCACTACCACTCTTCACCAGATTGTGACATCACCCGCACCAGCAGCTTTTTCGGTTCCTTTTGCTTTGGACTTGGGGGAACTACGTGGGGCTCAGCACAGGGGCCAACAAACTCCATTGTGTTTGTGCCCTGGGGGCTGGGTTGTACTTCTGGGTTTTGTGGGTTGAGACCAATTTTTCTTTGTGCCATTGCATTTGTTGTGATATTGTTATTAAATTGTAGCTCTGACTTGTGATCTCTTTTGTGTTGCGTTTGTTTCTCCTGCCGGTTTACCTTTAAACCAGCACACACAGCTCCATCCTTCCCACGGGAAGATGTAAACCATCTCCCCGGGGCTCAGGGGAGGACACCCGTTGCCTCGCTGATTAGGTGACAAGAAGGTGTGAGAGGCTGCCAGGGAGGTGGGAATTGTCACAGCTCAGCACAGCACCAGCATTTCCAATGTGGCCAAAGGTATAAATAAGCGGGAGGAAAAATCCCACTGTGCTCTGCAGGTGCCACCTTGAGCTGGATGATCCTTGATACCTGTCCTTTTGGGTATTTCTAATGGGATTAATTTGACTTCTCCTTGGATTGCTCCCCGTACCTGTAACCTCCTCCCCACCCCCCAACCTGCCACGGTGCCTCATTCCACAAGGTGTCTGCTCTATTCCAGCTTTTGAGGCATTTAAGGAAGATTTGGCTTTTTTTCCAACAAAGTTGCAGTCTGACACAAATTGGCTGTCACTCTTGCTGCTCTGGTTCTCCACAGGATGCCTGGCCTGGAAATATGGGAAGGGAAGAAGAACCAGCAGTTTCCCTCCTGGCAGCTGGGTCAGCTTTCACAGGATCTCATGGATGAGACAGTGGGGTTTAAGAGTGACACTTCCCTCCCCTCTGTACTTCAAATGGGCCTTGAAACATCCCTCCAGGTATCTGGAAGATGCCAAAGCCTGAGCTGAAGGAAAAGCAGAGCCCTCTCCTACCAGAGACAGATACATTCAGAAGAAGCCAAACATCTCACAAGCAATAACTATAAATTCACATAAACACTAAAACCACAGTGCTGAGAAACAAAGCAAGAAACACTCCCTCTTCCCATGCCTGAGAATTGCCAGAAAAAGTCTTCCCTTGGTTGTTTTCTAGTAGAGTATTCCACTGTCATAGAATCATAGAATTGATTGGGTTGGAAGAGACCTCCGAGATCATCAAGTCCAACCCTTGGGCCAACTCCAGTCCCTTTACCACATCATGGCACTCAGTGCCACGGCCAAGCTCACCTGAAAAACCTCCAGGGATGGGGAATCCACCCCCTCTCTGGGCAGCCCATTCCAATGCCTGAGCACTCTCTCTGCAAAGAAGTTTTTTCTGCTCTGCAACTTCAATTTCTCCTGGCAGAGCTTGAGCCCCCCGTGCCCCCT
This sequence comes from Sakesphorus luctuosus, assembly GCA_013396695.1. NCBI lineage: Eukaryota > Metazoa > Chordata > Aves > Passeriformes > Thamnophilidae > Sakesphorus > Sakesphorus luctuosus. The sequence continues at coordinate 33,960 of VWZD01009269.1, forward strand.
TGTCCTATTGCTGAGTGCCTGGGAGAAGAGACCAACCCCCACCTGGCCACAACTTCCCTGATGTGGCACTTCCAGACAGTGCTGAGGTCACCTCTCAGCCTCCTCTTCTCCAGCACAAACACCCCCAGCTCCCTCAGCCTCTCCCCACAGCACTTGTGCTCCACTCCCTTCTCCAGCCTCGTTGCTCTTCTCTGGCCCCGCTCCAGCACCTCAATATCCTTTCTGAACTGAGGGGCCCAGAACTGAGCACAACACTCAAGGTGTGGCCTTACCAACGCAGAGTCCTTCTCTGTCCCCACTTTGGAAAATTGTGCCTTTTCTGTTTTATCTGAAAACTGAATGTCTTTGACCAAAACATAACCAAACACAGAGGATGCTGAGTGCAAATTGCTGCAACTCTGACCAGGTGTGACTCTTCTTTCCCTAAATCAAAAAAAAAATTCCTCCTAATTCCTCTCCACTTTTCCATAGCTCAATACACCACCACAGAAAACTCAGCTGAAAAGATGCATCCCAGGTGGGAGTTCCTGGACCTCTTCCCATGGGGAACTCAGATATTTATTTAAAGATGAGACTGAATCACACAACAGACATGGGGAAGTGTCCAAATATTCCATCACTAGGAAGAAGAAGGAATACAGTTGTCTCTATACCCTGCAAATGAATAACTTACAGCCTGGGAGAAGCAAAAGCTGTAACGGAGTGAGAGGAAGAAGAGCTCAGCACCACTGGTGTTTACAGAAGGGAATAGCTCATCGTGCCTTAGCCAAAACCTCTTCCAGCAGTGTAAACTGAGAGCTGCTGGGGCAGGGAGCAAAGGAAAACAGAGCAGATTGATCTGAAAACATGAGGAGGGGAAAGAGAACTGGGCAGATGTGCCTTTTCCTGAACTGGATGACCTGGAAACGGAGCATCAGGACTCGGAGGAGAGCGCGGTGCTGCTGGGACCTCCTTCCTCTGAGACACAGGGGAACCACAGCTGCAAATTCCGGCTTCAGACCCTTAAACCCTCAGTTTTGAATGGCTAAAGTTAGAGGAATGACCATGGCAGGGGTTGGAGATGACCTTTAAGGTGCCTTCCAACTTGACCCAGCCTATGGTTGTGTGCTGTGCACGATTTGGGGCAGACCAGAGGAAAATAATCAAGTAAAGCCTTTTAATTCCTGCTTGACACCGTCCCAGAACTGCTTTCCACCAGAGATGTATCATGGGCAGGATGGCAGCACTTGGAATTTGCTTTCAAATCACAACTGAAACACAGAACTAGGTTTTGTTGCATTTGGACTTGTTTAGTCCTGCCAATTCCCATGATAATGCCCTGATTTATTGGCTCTTCCCTAAACACAAATGTGAGATAACTTCAATAGGCAAAGTGGGCCTCGACTGCCACTTTTAAAAATACTTGAAAAGACACTTAAATTAAGGGGGGGGGGGGGNTTTTCTAAAAAGGGACAGAATAAATTTAGAAATCAGCTTCAGAACTGGCTGCATTCTGAAAATGTCTAAAACTAAATATAAAGGGAAACATGATTTTTTTTTCGCCCCCTGTAATTAATTTCTCTTTTTCTTTTCTTCACATTGGGGTCCCCTCTAAGTTTACACTGAGCCCATGAGCCTGTGCCTGGTAAACATTTTTGCTGCTATTTGTGCCTAACTGACAGCCCTGGGCAGCACCCAAGCACAACCACAACAAACTCTTGGAAGCCCAAAGTGAACTGAACACTGAGAATCCTCAGAGCAGACTCGGAGCGATGCCATCACAATTCCCTACCACCTGCATGAGCTCCCCCAGCCACAAAACCTCTGGGGGTCTCCTGGCTGGGATCTGGCAGGAGCAAAGCCCTGGGACAGGTGTCTGCCCCTGCTGGAAGTACATTTTGGGATATGGAAGCTGGAAAACTGGCTCCTCACTGCCCACATCTGCCTTTGGCACGGTGGCACCTGATGGTTCTCACAAAGCTGAGTGTTGCTGCAGCTCCACAGCCCAGACCACAGTCCCTGGGCAATGGGGGGAAATGTTTTCACTCTTTGACTTTGTGATGTGGATGACAGTGACAAGAGCAGCACAGCCTTGGCTGCTGGAAAGGTTTCCGCTTCAGATTCCCAAGCTGCTTGGCATTTGGGAATATTTCAGTGTCCATCAAAGCAGGAGGGATAAAGAAAAAAAGGAGAAAGCACGAGGAATTCATCCTTCACTGTGGCATTAGCACAACCCCAGCCCCTTCCCTCTCCTCATCAGTGATGAAAAATGCCTTCTCTCTGCCCACAATTACCTGTTTGGCTCAACCTTTGGAATGTTGGCCCTTCCCAAACGCTCTGCCCATGGCAGTGATGGATGGGCCCCCCTCGGCCCCCTCCCAGCAGCATCTGCCACCCCAGACCCCCCTCCCCGGGCCCCGACAATTGACACTCTGGTTCCTTCATCGTGGATCAAGGGAAAGCAGGAAAAAAGTGGCAGTGATGAAAGGCCCCTGGAATAGAGGGAATTAGCCTGTGGAAGAGAGGAGATGAATGGAAAGGTGTAGGGTGAGGGGAAAGGAGAAGACAGAAAGATGGAAGGTGAGGAATGGGGGCACTACCTGGCCTGTGCCCAGCCCCCTGTCTGCCCCCAGTGGTGTGCCCCTCTCCTCAGGCTCCTGATGGCTTGCCCCTTTGCCAGGATGAGCACATTCCTGGGCTCTCCCTAGGAAATGGAGCATGTCCTGGCTGACAGGACACTCACCACCCACCTGACCCACAAGGCAGAGCAGGGAGGTTGGGTTAAATTATACAAATGACAGCTGTAAAATCCAGCCCTAAAGTGGATGACGCTGATCAATCAAAGAAGACTCCTCCTCTGGTGCCAAGGAGACCAAAGAAGGTGTTTTGGAAATTAAACAACCTCTGGATTGCAATGCAGTGTCTGAAGACGGGAAGCTTTACCTGGAGGAGTTTGGGAAGTCTTTGGAAACCTCTCTCCATCCTTAAAGGAGATGTAAATGACCGAGATACCACAGCTTTGCTGATGGAAGTTTTCCAGGCTGGTGGATCACTTCCACCTCCAGAGTGAGCCAAGAGGAACCTGGTTGTCAAATGCCCTCAGTTTTCTTCAGGTTTATCATGTCAAGACCTTCAGCTTGGGCAACTCTGCTTTCAGGCAGAACCCCTTTTAGAGGAGAGCTGGTTATTTTCAGGAAAAACTCTGGAATAAATTTATAACGGTAATAAACCTCTTTCACTTCACAGGTTTGATGCCGGGTTTTCCCTGAGACAAAATCCTCTTCAGTCAGGATTTACAATGGGAAAACATCCAACAGAAGGGAGGCTGGAGCTTCTAAAGATGCTCTGAGTATGCTCACATCAGCAGAAAGGCTCCCAAGAATGATTGCCCCACTCCAGCCACCCCAAAGCTGGACACTGTCCTTGCCCCTCTGTCAGCTCAGCCCCTGAGACCCAACAAATCTCCTTAATGGGCACCATCGATTCAGCCAACGCTTTGTAATACAGAGAGGGCCTTTAAAAGGAGAGATAAACCACCCTCTGTTCCAAGGCACCGTGGTTTTAAGGAAGATATAAACCCCAACATGCCTCCTGGGAATGCTGGAGAAAGGCCAGGCCAGTATCAGTGTCTTGCTCTGTTGGGATGAGGCCATGAACCAGCAGCAGTGAAAATGATTTATTAAGACTAATGGAGGAAATAAAACAAAAGGCTTTCCCCAACCTAAGGCTATCAGCGGCATTAATGCAATAATACTACTTAAAAGAAGATCCCAGGTAGTGGAGTTCATCCTTTTGGGGATGGGAGTAGCTGGGTTTACTCTTCATCCCACCCATTTCCAAGTGGATTTGGCAATAAAATTATAGAGAAAAGTTTCAAAGGCGTATTTGGTCCCTAAAATGTCAGGACAGGTGGTGGCTTAATGTCTTTTATGGACAAGAAACAGGGGCGAGTCACGATCACAATGTACTTTTTTTTCCCTCAGAGAATATTAATTGAGGATTAATGCATTTTTCATTCCAAAAACACATTGTGGAAAAATATTTCTTCCTAAATTTTCACAGGTTCCAAGGATTTTGGCTGGAAAGGATAGTGTCCTCTAATGGAAAGAAGTTTGGGGACAGAAAATGGTGACAGGGACGAAAGGACATTTCCCGATTTCTCTCTGGGGGTTAATTCCTCCGACTTTTTGCAGCCACCTTAACACTTGTAAGCTGAAATAATAATTTTAAAATGAGAAATCATTCTTGCCCTCCTCCCTCCTCTTCCCCCAGCACTTTTCTTGCACATTTTTCTCTAATAGAAAGAGTTGGATAATCTAATTTGACGTTTTGGGATATATTCCCTGCAGGAATTGCAGAAATGCCACCTGCTACCTGCGTGTTAGATTTGATCACAAATCAACAGCACCCAGCACTCTGCAGGATCTCCTGATATTTTAATGGCCAGGAAATGTCTGGCCACTGACGGCAACAGAGCCGCAATCGCAAGCTGAGCTTTTGCTGTAAATGCCACACGTTACCTCGCTTGTTGTATCACCCTTAATTGTACCTCCTTAATTATAAGAAGTGAAATCATAAATTATATTCAGTGAAAAGAGCTACAAAACCTTCTGCTTGAGGCTTGGCCCTCTTGCAAGTTCAGAATTATCCTTGGGAGGGTGGTTGGGCACTAGGACAGGCAGGAACACTTGGACAAGGCTCTCAGGTGCACTGTGGGATTGTTGGTGCCCTGTGAAGGGACAGGAGCTGGACTCAAAGGTCCTTGTGGATCCCTTTAACTCAGGAGATTCTGCTTATAGTAATGTCCCAGTTCAGCAGGTGGGACCAGTTTATCCCTGTGTGGGTGTGCCCAAAGCTGGGCATTCTAAACCCTCTGGGCCATTGCCCAGCAACTCTTCCCAATGGCCCATTGGCAGCAGCTGCCCAGGGCACAGCTGAGCCCTCAGCCTGGCAGCTGGCTGGGAAAGAAGCCTGGCAGAGGAGCTGGGAGAACTCCCCTCCAGGGACTCCTTGGCACCTCCACACCCACCTGAGGGCTCAGCTCTGCTCAGGGGCCAGCAACCATTCCAAAATCCCCCCTGACTCCCAGAGTCACATCCCCCAGTCTGGAACTCCCTGCCCTGGGGGACCCACTGGGAGCTCCCACCTGCACCTGAAGGGATACAAACTTGCGGGTTTGGGGATCTCTGGGACCACTCATGGGATCCAGAGGAGGAGCAGACCCTGGACAGGAGGAGCCCACCACTCTCGACCAGACTGAGACCATCAGGATTTTTCTTTCCCTTCTTTTTATTTTGCACTCAGGGGAATCATGTGAGGCTCAGCACAAGGGCCACCAAACCCCACTGTGTTTGTGCCCCAGGGGGCTGGGTTACACTGCTGGGTTTGGGGGTTAAACCAAATTTCTCTTTGTGTCATTGCATTTATTGTAATATTGTTATTAAACTGTAACTCTGACTTATAATCTCTTTTGTGTTGGGTGCATTTCTCCTGCTGGTTTACCTTTAAACCAGCACAAGTGATTAAAACACCATGTTAAGGTGCACACCTTGGGTGGCTCCTCTGCTCTGCAGCAATCAAGGGGCAGAGGGTTGGGCCTCACCAAACCTCACCCAGGTTCTGCATCCAGGTGCAACACCTCTGAGGTGGGAAGCCACTCAGCATCCGTGAGCTCTCCTCACCATGGGCTACAGCTCCTGTACTTCCAGTGGGTGATGAAACACCTGAACCCCCAAGGAAACAAAGCATTTTGTGCTATTTTGCCTGAGAACCAAGTGACCAGAGTGTCTCTGCTCAGTGCTGCATGGCTGGAAGGGGATTGGTTTCAGCTTCAAACAAGGAATTAAAGAAAAAGAGCAAAAAAGAATGAATTGGGCAATGCTGGTTTGAGCCTCAGCCTCCAACTTAAACCCCATAAATGCACCCTCTGTAACCAACCCTGCTTGAAAGCAGAGATGTCAAACAATGTGCCCAAGAGGGAGATGAATTCCCAGGGCTGCGGCATCTGGGGTGAAGTGATGGTCACAGACAGGAGATCCAGCTTTGGTTCCCACCCCCCTTCTATCATCCTGCTTCTCCAAAGGCCAAGAAGGGATGAGAAGCCCTGAATGCAGCTCTCAGTGTCCAGGGTTGACATTGGGAGAGACATTGACCATCTTAGGGCCAAGCTGGTTTAGAAACTATGCCAGAATCATCCACGAGCCTTCAAAGTTTCCACATGATTATGGGAGCAAATATTTGGACTGGAAGTGCTGTTAGTCATTATTTGCAGTTCATTTTCTCTTATTTGTTCTCTGTCTTTTAAATAATAAAAGAGAGAAAGCCAAGATGACAGCTCAGAGCATTCTGGTCCAGGAACAGAAACAACACCTGGTTTTTCTCAGCAAACCCCTTGGTTGTGCACAAATCCCTGGGAAATGCTGTGCCAGGGAGGAATTTGGCCCCTTGCTTGCAACCACAGCATCTGTGACACGGATGAGTCCTGGTCATCCACTCTGAAAATCCCCACTCCTGGCCTGTGTTGTTCCTGTGCACAGAGTTCTCCTGGATTTATACCCTGGGGCTGAGCAACAGGGAGCAGCTCCCTGTTTCCAGGCCTCCCTGGCTTTGGGGGCTTCCCTGCTTCATTGCTCTTTGGCACCTAATTTGGAGGCCTGATTGTGGCAACAGCTGTTTCTCAGGCTCGGGGCTCAGCACCATTAATCACATCAGAAGGCAGCAGAGTTCCCTATGGCAGGAAATCCTGCAGCCAGGGCAGGTGTGGGCAGGAACAGCCCCCAGATGTGTTCCCAGGATCCCAGAATGTGCTGAGTTGGAAGGACCCACAAGGATCAGTGAGTCCAACCCTCAGCCCTGCACGGGACCGGCCCCAACAGTCACACCCTGTGCCCCAGAGCATCATCCAAACCTTCCTGGAGCTCTGGCAGCCTTGGGGCTGTGCCCACTGCCCTGGGGAGCCTGGTCAGTGCCCACCACCCTTGGGGGGAAGAACTTTTTCTGAGCTCCAACCCAGCCCTGCCCTGACACATCTCCAGCCATTCCCTGGGTGCTGTTCCTGGTCCCACAGAGCAGAGATCAGAGCCTGCCTCTCCTCTGCCCCTCCCAAGGAAATTGTCCCTGCAATGAGGTCTCCCCTCAGTCTCCTCTTCTCCAGCTGAACACACCAAGTGCCCTCAGTGTCCTCACATGCTGCCCCTCCAGGCCCTTCCCCATCTCCATGTTCAGTGGCTCAATCTCTTCCTTCCATTGTGTCACCCAAACTGCCCCAATATTGCAGGTGAGGTTGCCCCAGTGCAGAGCTGAGGACAATTCCCTCCCTCACCTGCCCAGTGATGCTGGGCCTGTTGCCCCCCCAGGACACAGTTCACCCTCCTGGCCCCAGGGCACTGCTGACTCGTGGCCAACTGGCCACTGTCCAGGATCCCCAGGGCCCTTTCGTGGCACTGCTTTCCAGCATCCCATTCCCAGTCTGTCCATCCATCCAGGCTTACCCATCCCAGGGGCAGAATCTGGCACTTCCCCTTGTTGAGCTTCAGATGGTTGATGATTTCCCAGCCCTCCGATTTCCCAGTTTGCCCATGGAAGTACCAGGCTCCCTGGGCACAGAGGTAGGAGAGGAGCTGTTCAACAGCAAAACAGCTCCATGGTAATGCTGGCATCAAAATTTACTCAGGCATCTTCATTTGGAAATCCCTTCTAAAAAACACCTCCTAATGTCATCCCAGGCACCTGGTGGGGTTGTTGGAGTGTCCCATACAGGAGCTGGACTCAATGATCCTCATGGGTCCTTCCAACTCAATAGATTCTATGATTCTTGATCCTGAGATATGGATGGGTAAGAGCAGGGTTCTTCAAAAAACACCTGGTTCATGCCCAAAAATCTAAACAGAAGGCGTCAGTTTCACTTAAAATTGAAATGCTTAAAGAAAACTTATCAGAAAGCCCCAAAGTAGAACATCTCCCCAAAAGGCAGAAGCAGCTCAGGGTGGACGTGGCACCTGCACCCTCAGATCTGAGCCCACAGGGGAGATGAGCAGTGAACTTCCTACAGAAAAGCTCTCCTAAGTCACATCAAACTCTCCATCTCCAGTGAGACTTTTGTCTTTCCATGGGATATAGGGAAGAAACTATTCCCTGTGAGGGTGGGCAGACCCTGGCACAGGGTGCCCAGAGAAGCTGGGGCTGCCCCATCTCTGGAAGTGTCCAAGGCCAGGTTGGATGGGGCTTGGAGCACCCTGGGCTGGTGGAAGGTGTCCCTGCCCATGGCAGCGGGTGGAATGAGATGAGCTTTAAGGTCCCTTCCAATGCAGACCATTCTGTGGTCAGTTGTAGAGATGGACAAAGGACCTTGTATCTGTGGACAAGTGTTTGTGCTGAGAATCAACAGACTTTTCTGATGAAACCATTTCCAATATCTTTCTTGAGAAGGAAAAGAGGAAAAGTGCCAGACTGATGTAAAAACTTGGCCCAACAGAATTCAAGTTAGTGTAATATGGCAACACCCCAACCAGGCTCTGCTTAGCAGAGTCTTTCCTCTGAGTCATCCAGTGATGTGACTATTAATAATGCACTGTTATAAAATGCAACCTTGTAGGAGGAAGGATGCCGTCAAGCCTCCAGCGAGGTCTTGCTTCCAGTGAAATACAGGTAACATTTGTGTTGTGTTTTCAATTCCTCTTTACAGGTTATTTTCCATTTCCACCATAATAATAATCCTTCAGCCTAAAAATAGCTTCTTGTTTCCACAATTGGAGTGACCTTTCCTGTTACGTGAGGATTAGCACGGAATAAGCTTCTTGTTCAGTTTGTAGCTGACAACAAGTCCTGGGGCCTCCAGAGGTTGAACCTGAGCCCTGCGACCTCCAATTTGTTTGTGGGAAACTCAGGCAGAAGGCAAGAAAGTCACTGACCTGGTGTTGTCAGGGGGACAGGGGCTGGGAATGCTGTGCTGGTTGTCCAGTTCAGCAGGTGGGACCAGTTTAACCCTGTGTGGGTGTGACCAAAGCTGGGCATTCTAAACCCTCTGGGCCATTGCCCAGCAACTCTTCCCAATGGCCCATTGGCAGCAGCTGCCCAGGGCACAGCTGAGCCCTCAGCCTGGCAGCTGGCTGGGAAAGAAGCCTGGCAGAGGAGCTGGGAGAACTCCCCTCCAGGGACTCCTTGGCACCTCCACACCCACCTGAGGGCTCAGCTCTGCTCAGGGGCCACCAACCATTCCAAAATCCCCCCTGACTGCCAGAGTCACATCCCCCAGTCTGGAACTCCCTGCCCTGGGGGACCCTCTGGGGGGTCCCACCTGGGCCTGAGGGGATGGAATCTTGGGGTTTGGGGACTTCTGGGACCACTTTTTTGATCAAGAGTAGGACCAGAACCTTGACAGGAGGAGCCCACCACTCTCCACCAGATTGCGCCATCATCTGCACCAACAGGTTTGTCCCTTCCTTTTCCTTTGGACTCTGGGGAACCACGTGGGGCTCAGCACAGGGGCCACCAAACCCCACTGTGTTTGTGCCCAGGGGGCTGGGTTACACTGCTGGGGTTTGTGGGTTAAACCCACTTTCTCTTTGTGCCATTGCCTTATTTGTAATATTGTTATTAAATTGTAACTCTGACTTACAATCTCTTTTGTGTTGGGTTTGTTTCTCCTGCTGGTTTACCTTTAAACGAGCACACTGGTTAGGGAATGTGACCTAGGAGAAGATGGAACCGCCTCAGGTTGCACCAGGAAAGGTGTAGGTTGGATATTAGGAAAACATTTCTTCACCGAAAGGGTTGTCAAGCAGTAGAACAGGCTGCCCAGGGCAGTGGTGGAGTCTCCACCCCTGGAGGATTCACAGACATGTAGATGTGACACTTGGGGACATGGGTTAGTGCTGGCTTTGGCAGTGCTGGGGGAGTAGTTGGACTTGATGATCTTAGAGGGCTTTCCCAACCCAAAAGATTTTGGGATTCCTTGGGAACAAAACCTGAGAGTCATGAAAAAAGGTCATTTGCTTCATCATTAAAGTTTTTTTGGAATTTTCTCCCCTCTCTTACCCTGAAACAGTGAAAATTATGTTCACTTCCACAAAGAGAATAATTCCAAAACTCCCATTTCTTTACAAAGCCAGAGTTTGCAATGACTGGGCTTTGGTACAGCACCACCAGGACATGTTCTCTCCAGCTCCATCCCTGGTCCAGAGGGGTATTTCCTGTTCCAGCTGCCATAAGTATCTCTCAAGTTCCTCCTTTCCAGGAGCATTTGAATTCAGCAAGGCTCATGGCACCAGGTAACACTTGACTTTAATATTAATAGCTACTTTTGATTCTGGAGTTATCTGGCTTAGTTTAGAGAAGATATTCTCCCTGGCAAAGTCCTCGTGCCTTGTTTTACAATGGAATATTTCAGTATTCCTGGCTCCTTGGACTGCCTCTTCCAAGCAGCCATGTTAGTATTTCCTCAAATACTGCGGCAACTACCTGGTAATTTTAGACAGAATGATTTTCCTAGCCCAAGTGTCCTGTAATTTCTGAGGGGAAAGAAAGTTGTGCCACATTAGAAGCCTAAATCTTTTAAGGAATAACATTCTGTAACATTCAATTCCCCCAGCACATCCCTCAGGGTGGAAGGAGATGGGGGGAAGAGCAAGCTCAGCATTACAGCTCCAAGCCATCACTTCTGAGAGATCAACCCCTTTGCAGAGAGCTCAGATTTTCTTGTTGGAGGGTTCAGGGCCATCCTTGAAATAAATGACACCTGCAGAGAGCTCTCATGTCCTCCCACTGCAACCAAAGTGGGGAGAGAAATCCACCAACCTCACTGGAGCAAAGAGGTGAGCAGCACCTCAGTGGGATAAGCTGAGGAAGAAGAATCACGGTTCTGAACTCTCCAGGCAAATCAGAGAAGCAAGGAGAGCAGCCTTTAAAAAAAAAAGGAAGATATTAAAAAAATAACTGAGTGCTGCATCTTACTTGCTGTGAGATTCTTTTGTGCCGTTTTGGTGATGCTTCCTGGCACTTGTGTCCCAAGTCCACACACCAAATTAAAAAGAAGTAAGAGGCTGGATATTGGGAAGAAATTCATTACTGTGAGGGTGATGAGGTGCTGGTATAGGTTGCCTAGAGAAGCTGTGGCTGCCCCATCCCTTAAACTCCAAACCCCAGTGCCCATGTCCTGCAGCCCCTGGAGAACCTCCTGCCTACTGGAGCAAACATTCCTTCATTAGGAGTGATCCTTATTCTCTCAGGAAAGTCACTTCTGCCCCAAAGTGCTTTAATATCAAACAGAACACATGCTCAGAGCTTTCACTCTGCTCTGTTACCATCCTTGATGAAAGAAACCCTTCTTCCACCTTTTGAAATGGTTTTCCATCCCCTCGGCAAGACCTTGGGCTACAGACACACTCAAAAAAGAACAGCTGCTTTTTTTTGTGTGTGTGTGGTTTGTTTTTCTTTTTTAAAGGCAAGATTTTTTTCCCTCTTCAAGATTTTCTTCACTTCTGATGGCCTCCAAGTTTTGCAGCTCACTCTGACACTGAGCAGTGCCCAGCAGGGGTTGCCTGAGCTGGTTTTTAAGGCTGACTGGGTATCTCAGCCCCTGTTTTCATGCCTCCCAAGCAGTCTGTGCTGAAGGCTGTGTTTGGAATCCTTTCCCCTGTGTCCTCACCATTTGCAGCCTCCTCACTACACTGATGCTGCTCTTTGGCTTTTCAACATCACTTACCTTGTTAGTAGGGATATGATTTGGGTGAGAGGGTGGGAAACACTCCTGGCACCCAGCAGGAGGAACCAACCCCCACATCCAGCCTTCCTGGCCACCACATGGCAACCTGCAGCAAGTCCTTCAAACACAACCACCTGGACACCCAGAGCCACCAGCAGCCTGGGCTCAAGGAGGACAAACTGCCCTGGTGCCAGCAGGGAAGATGCAGCCCCAGCCATCCCCTCCCTGGGTTAGGCTTTGGCTCCAGGGTGACTTCACAAGCATAGATTGGGGTTTGTTATTTAAAACAATTATCAGTAGTGATTAAATATGAAAAGACATCACGCAAAAGAAGGACATGGATCTGCTCAAACAAGTGACAAAGATGCTCTGAGGGATGAAGCACCTCTGCTCTGGAGCCAGGCTGGGAGAGCTGGAGGTGCTCACCTGGAGAAGAGAAGGTTCTGGGGAGACCTGAGAGCCCCTTCCAGTGCCTAAAGGGGCTCCAGGGGAGCTGGAGAGGGATTTGGGACAAGGGCCTGGAGGGACAGGACAAGCAGGAAAGGCTTCCCACTTCCAGAGGGCCGGGATAGATGGAATATTGGGAATAAATTGTTCCCTGTGAGGGTGGGCAGGCCCTGGCACAGGTTGCCCAGAGAAGCTGTGGCTGCCCCATCCCTGGAAGTGTCCAAGACCAGGCTGGATGGGGCTTGGAGCAACCTGGTCTGGTGGGAGGTGTCCCTGCCCATGGCAGAGTGTCCCTTCCCACCCAAAACAGTCTGGTCCTGTTCCAGGTCCCCCAGCAGGAGTGAGTAAAGGAGCTCTGTTGTGCTAACTGGACTGAGGCAGCAGCAGGGACTGTGTGGCTGCACCCCCAGCTCCAGGCACTGCCCCTGTTCCAGGGAGGATGAGCACATCAGTGTTCCAGCAGCTCCAACATGGCCCACAGGCTCTTTTATCTCCTGTCACTTGTCCTGTGACAAACCTGCCTCAGGCTTCTTGCTTTGAAGGGCTGCCAGAAAGCCCTGGAGGCCTCTGTGCTCCACAGCTTCAGCCAGAAGTGGTGACAGGGACGGATAAAAGTCACGTCTAATGACCAGATCCAAGACAGCTTTATAAGGCACCTCTGCCACATCTCCCCTGCCTCATCCCAACTTCCATGCAGTGGGATCTAGGTCCTCACCTGCCTTTTCCTGTTGGAAACAGCCCCATTTCTCTTAGGGGATGGAGCAAGAGCCACCGGAGCTGGCAGATATCCATTTTTCTCCCGTGGGCAAAGGGGATTGCTCCAAGCCTGGGTATTAGCCTCTCTCATCACAAGCTAAGACGAGTGTCTCTGACTTCTCCACTTCCCATCTCCCCTGCACAGCTTCATCCAGGCATTGGGGTTCCCTGCCAGCCTTGGGAGCAACATCTCATGTCTCCTACATCTCCTTTGGGGACTGGGAATGAGAAACTACAATGAGGAAGAGAGTGGTGCTTCCCACATCTGAGGCTTGGGGACCTCCTGGCTGCTGCCCATCCCACCCTGCTCCTGGCCCAGGAGCCTGCCCTGCTGAAGTGTGAATTTCCACCTCTGTTAAACACTCCTTTGAATAATTTATTGCTTATTTATTCTGCCTGAGAGGGAGGTCAGGCCGTGCATTTGAATGGAAATGCTCTTCACCAAAGCTACAGAGAAGGTCAGTAATTACCACTAATTGGGAGCTGGACCAGGTTTGGAGCCCAGGCTGGGCAGAAGCTCTTGCTGTTTATTTCAGGTCCCACCAAACTTCATCTCTGCTGCTTTGCAGAGGGATCCCAGAACACAAGTGAAGTGCATCCCACCTCCCTCAAGAACCTGAAGTCAGCTGTGTCTTCCTCTCACCACCACAGAGGAGGAGAAGGATTCTCCACACCCTAAACCCACCTAACTCACAAAACTGGGAATTTAAGCCATGCCACCTCTTTGTCCATCCCCTGCCACCAGCTCTCAACCTGCCCTAATACCTATTTGATATTCCAACTGCACCCTTCCAAGAAATGATCCTTTCCCATCAAAAATTAAAGGCACCACCAAAGTTTTCCCACTAAAAATGACAGCACTTTCCAGTCCTTGAATTTCAATATTTCAATCTATTTTTCAGTAAAACCCATCATAGTAGCAACATTTTGGTAGGACAGTGGGGAAGAGACAGGACCTTAAAACAGTCCACCCCTGATGATAATCACTTTTGCTCCCTGAAAGAAAATTTTTCAATAATAAAACCAGTTTTATACTTCTGTGGTTAAATCCTGCCAGACAACACCAGCAAGTACATGCACATCACAGAGTTATCCTGGGATTTCTGTGAAAAACTACATTTTGGGGGAGTGGGTTTTGACCCCTTAAAAACTTGCTACAATTAATAGTGTCTACTTTGTTCCTAAAATAATGTCAGTAGCAAAAAGACCCTGCTGGGGGCCATATGAAACAGCAGCCCCAGATCATTCAGTGGCACAGGGTGGGGATACTGATGACTTTGGGTGGTGTTGCAGCAGAAGTTCTCATACAGGTGAGGAGATCTTGACATTCTATCAAGGGAGACCCAACAAGGCCTAGTTTAATGCACAGCAGAGAGTGGAAACCCACAAATGAAAGGAAAACCCCCCTAATTTACCTCCTCACTGTTAAAACTACAGGTACAAGAGTGAACTTCGATGTTCAAAACCAGGCAAAATAACCTGATGTCCTGGTTCAGCAACCAGGACCACCGTGTGGGTGTGACCAAAGCTGGGCATTCTAAACCCTCTGGGCCATTGCCCAGCAACTCTTCCCAATGGCCCATTGGCAGCAGCTGCCCAGGGCACAGCTGAGCCCTCAGCCTGGCAGCTGGCTGGGAAAGAAGCCTGGCAGAGGAGCTGGGAGAACTCCCCTGCAGGGACTCCTTGGCACCTCCACACCCACCTGAGGGCTCAGCTCTGCTCAGGGGCCAGCAACCATTCCAAAATGCCCCCTGACTCCCACAGTCAGATCCCCCAGTCTGGAACTCCCTGCCCTGGGGGACCCACTGGGGGCTCCCACCTGCACATGAAGGGATACAAACTCGGGGGTTTGGGGATCTCTGGGACCACTCAGCAGATCCAGAGGAGGAGCAGACCCTGGACAGGAGGAGCCCACCACTCTCCACCAGACTGTGACATCATCTGCACCAACAGGTTTGTCCCTTCCTTTTCCTTTGGACTCGGGGGAACCACGTGGGGCTCAGCACAGGGGCCACCAAACCCCACTGTGTTTGTGCCCGAGGGGGCTGGGTTATACTTCTGGGTTTGTGGGTTAAACCCAATTATTCTTTGTGCCATTGCATTTTTGTAATATTGTTATTAAACTGTAACTTAAAATCTCTTTTGTGTTGGGTTCGTTTCTCCTGCTGGTTTACCTTTAAACCAGCACACAAGGAAGACCCATCAAGGCCTGGTTTAATCCCCAGCAGTGAGTGGAAACCCACAAATGAAAGGAAAAAACCCTTATTTCACCTCCTCACTGTTAAAACTACAGGTACAAGAGTAAACTTGGATGTTCAAAATAACCTGATAGATAAAAATCCAGAGCTCCTCAGACAAACCTTACTGGATGGAGCAGTTTCTCATGAGGAGAGGGGGAGGCTGAACCAAGAAGCCACAGCAGAAGGGGGTGAATGGTTTTATGGGCTTCGAGACTTAATGGTCCAGCTGGAAATGACGTGAAAGTCCCTGATTTTCAAGGTGACTGATTTGAGCTGCCTCAAACAGACCCTCTATCATCACTGACCACTCCTGAAATCCTCCCAATCTGTCCCCAGAGACCTGCAGAGCAAGGAGGCAGCAGGACTCCAATGCTGGCCCCAATCCAAACTCTTCAGGCAAAGGCTGATCTTGGCAAAGTTTCTGCTCTGGTGTTTGAATTCAAAGAGCTCCTTCATGCTTTCTGACCTCAGATTAGAAACATTCTCATTCAAGATCTTCTGTTCCTGTTTAGCCCCAGCTTTTGGGAATCCAAGGTGGCTTTTTTTTCCCTAAGAAAATTCTTCTTTCTCTTTTACTGGAAGAAATTCTGCTTCTTTGGTGTCATGAAATTAAAGGCATGAGCAAACCCCTTTCTTACCTGCTGGGAGGACAGACCAGCCTCCCACCCACTACTGGTCAGAGTTCCACACTGGAATTGCTCAGGTGGTGGGTCCACACTGGTGGGTTTTGGCTTGGATGCAACAAGGACATCGGTGACTTGCGGGATTTTTGCACCTCTGAGCTCCAGCAGTTTGTCCCTTGTGCTTGCCATGACAAGGGTGGTCAGGGATAGTCCAGGCACTTGCCATAAGTTGCTCTCCAACCCCACTCTGACATCTCAACCAGGCTAGGCAGCAGCAAAGGGTTTCCAACTTGCTCCCCAATAACTCTTCTCCTTCAAGGAGGAGGCAGAGCCACCAAGACCCCCAGCAACAGCCCCTGCTTAGAGCCACCATCAGATGGGCTCTCTCAAAATAAGAAGGCCTCTCTGTAGCACATACCTTTGCTTTAACACAGCAGACAGACCCATGGCTAAGCTGGAGCCAGCCCTGGACCCTCCTCTCTGCAAGAAGGTACACCAGCAGGAAGGTACCCAGAGCCTTCTCCTCACCTGGGGGACCTCAAACCCTTGGGTTCTCCACTACCCTTGGGGGAGCCACTGGGGTTCCTGGGCTCCAGCAGCTCAGCCAGAAGCCAAAAAAGCCCCAAAGCAGCTTCATGGAAATCACTGGAAGGGCCTTCTGGGCTCCTCCAGTACTCACAAGTGCTAATTGCCAGCAGTCCAATTACACCCCTGCCTCTGATGGATTTCATTGCCGAGTTGCTGAAGAGAGAAGTGACCTATTATGGATCATTGTTTACAGCAAATTAGTTCAGAAATTCCCATTTTTCTGCCTGTCATGCTCAGAGGGCAAATTCCTTATGCTCTGCTGGAAGGACTTCCCTGGCTCTGGCAAACTCAGGCTCAGCCACGAGAAAGAGCTCAGCAAAGACACATCTGGGGCAAGCCTGGCTGTGCTGCAGGAGAAAGCTCTGAGATGAAAGGGGGCAGAGAGCGAAATCAACAACTCAAGGAGGAAAAATTGTGCAAGAAAAGGAGCTACAGAGGTTCCAGAGCAGCAGATGAAGAAGGCCAGCACAGAAGCTCCTCCAACACAACTCATGGCCAAGCTTAAATGGAGCTGGTGCAGCAGTGGGTGGAGGATGGGTGAGTTGAGGTTCCAAGTGAGGGCAATTCATCCCTGACAGCTCTAGAGAGAGGGTGTTTGCCCCTTGAGGGGTCTGTAAAACAACCTCAGGGGGGAAAGTTAAAGGATCTCTAAGCAGTTTGATATCAAAGTGTAAATAAAAGGAATGCAGAGGGAACATGTTCCTTCGCAGGACTGAAAAGATACTCAGGAGAATTTTGCCTTTTTCTTGGAAAATAGGGCTCTCCTCACCCTGAGTACAGCAAAGCTGTGTCTGGGCATGGGTGTATTGTCCATGGATAACTACAACACTTGGACCACATTATCCAGACTGTTACCAAGGGATAGAAGGAATTAAAGCAGGGCAACACAAGAAGCTTAAAACCAGGCCTGCCCTTGACTTGCACAATATATTTCAACAGACCCATAAAAAGCTCAGGGAATTCAGTCAAGCATGAATAGTTACAAGCATAAAAGAATGGCTGTATTATATTTATTATTAAAGCCCTTTTAAAGCCCCCTTATTGCAGATGGATTCCGAGCCTCGAGGGAAAGTCAGGGACAGGATATTTAGCAAAAATGTTATTAAAAATAGAAATTGTTTCCTATGACTTAACCTTACAGCCCAGGGGGAAATCACTGAGGTGATGTTATTGGAGAGCACGCAGTTACGAGGCCGGGATTGTTATGGAAAACTGTGCCCAAGGCTTCTGGAAGAGCAGCAGTGTTCCTGCTCCCAGGGAAGCAGATTTACCTGTGCACCCCACCAACTGCCTGCAGCACCTTCAGCAGCGGGAGGAAGGCTTTTGCCTCAAGCCCATGGGACTTTAACCAACCTGTGGTTCCTGCTGCAGCTCTGGGAGATGCTCCCAAGGATCCACATTGTACAGTGCAACAAGCAGAGGGAACACGGGGCTGTTGGAAAGGTGGGAGTGTTGAAGGCCAGGTTGAAGGGAGCTTGGAGCAAGCTGGTCTAGGGGAAGGTGTCCCTGCCCATGGCAGGGGGTGGAATGAAATGAACTTTAAACTCCCTTTCAACCCAAGCAATTCTGGGATTATATTATACTAATCTATGATCACAACTCATGGCATCAATGCTCACATGTCAAGTTTGCAGCTCCAAGATGCCCCCAGTTCACCCTCCTTGGTCTGGAGGGATTTGGGACTGGTGGCCAAACAGCAGCACGTGGGATGGACAGTGCCATTGTTTTCTTGGGGCTCCAATTCCAGCCCAATATTGGTAACAGATCTTTGCAGAACCTACAAAAGGGTTCCCTTGTGACAAATTGGTGGTTTTTGCACAGAAAGGCTCCTGTGCCCCACAGCCAAAAGGCTTCTTATCAAAGCAGCATCAAAGGAGGTGCCCCTGCAAAGCTGGCCTGGAGCTCTCTGAGCAATACAGCTCCAGAGGCCACGGAAATGCCAGGGGGATGCCAGGCTGTCAGAGTGCCTCCTGTCTCCCTCCTGGGTTGCACATCAAGGAAAATGGGCAGATATCAAACGTTCAGCACAGGCACTTGTCCCTTCAACAGCTGACACTGGTGCAGCAAACCAGTTTTTGATCACTTGAGCGTAATGTCACTGCAATCATTGCCTGGGATGTAATTCTGCCTTTAAAAAAAAAAACCAAGAGGGAAGGAGAATAAAAAATGAGACTCAAAGGTCTCTGTGCTTCAGAAGAGCTGGCTCTGAAGTTTTGTTGTAAACATCAGATCTCAGCAAATCCTGCAAACTCTCTCCCTCCCCCCTGCATTTGGACATTTTCCTTTCACTTAATGATATTCCATCAATTACATAACTTCACGGATACTGGGGATCAGTAGTAGGGAGTTCAGCTTCATTATTAGTACAGTTATTGTCCTTTGGAGACTGAGCTAATGGCCATTTGTCTTCTTCAATTCAATTAACAACAATCCTCTCTGGACAACACATAGGTTGCAGTTGGTGACATCCCCTCCTCCATCAGGACGTGACCCCCATCTCCACAGAAACATTCTGGCTCCTCTCTTGCCAGCTCCCTGCTATCCATTTTAGCAGCACGTCAGGAAATGGCCCACTAAATTATCAAAGAATTAAACTGGGCAGGGCTAGAGCCAAGAAAAATCCATTTATCGATGGCCATTCCCTCTCTGAAGTGCTTGAGTAGGTTGACAAGACAGAAACATGACTTTCTCAGCCAGCCAGGAAGACTCTTCCCAAGGAGGAAAAGGTCACATCTTCCAGCAGAGGAAGAAGCTGAAGGCTGGGGACACACTGAGGGAAGAGTTTCAGTATTTTTGAAGAAAGTGGAGCTGCTCCAGAACATCAGTTGTGACTCTTCTTCACAGCTGTGAATCATGGAACTTCTATTTCCCCTTATCCCTGGCTTTCTTCAAGGAGCCTCAAGTAGGAGCTGTTAAAACCAAGTGCTTCCCTTGGTGGCATTGCTGCCTTTCAGTGTGACAATAATCCCCTCACATCTGCAGAGCAACAGCTGGTCTTTGTGTCCCAACCCCTTCCCCTGCCAGCTCTGTCACCTTTACCCACATGTTTGTAGGGGTGGTGCTGGGGCTGGATTAGAGTGTTTGGGCTCCCTTGGAGTCAGGGATGAGACTGTCCTGCTCCACACGGTCACTGGGATGTGAGTCACTGACCTCATAGGCTTTGCCAGCTGGTGAGATGAGGTGAGCCTGGCACACTCCGTGTGGTCAGGCACTGGCACAGGCTCCCAGGTCAGTGGTGGAATCATCATCTCTGGAAGTGTTCAAAAGCTTTCTAGGTGTGATGCTTAGGGACATGAGTTAGTGGTGGGCTTGGCAGTGCTGGGTTAATGCTTGGACTCAATGATCTTAGAGGGCTTTTCCAACCTTAATGATCCCATGTATTTCTCCAGCAATCCTCAGGCTGGTGAGCAGAGGTTGGAGGCCAGCCCATGCCATAAATAAGATCCCCTCTGCTCCTGACATGTGGTGATTTTAATGGAAAGCATTAATTGCTGGCAAATGTCTCTGGTAGCAATTCAACCTGACAAATGCTTTATTAGAACAATTGTTCCCCTGAGGAGGTGTGGGATTGGCTGAGAATTTATGGGTGCAGAGAGCACCCGGCTCTCTGGGAGCAGGCAAGAAAGCTGGGAGTCTCTCACCACCCAGAGCCTGCAAACTTCTCATGAAAAGACCTTCCAGTGCAGGCAAAAAACTGGTGGCTGTAAGCTGAGGAGATGTGTCTTTGCAGATGTGAGTCCTTCCTTGGAATTCTGTCCATGTCACCAGGCGGTGCCCGCCCAGCTGGTCTGGCTGAGGCTCCCCAGTGATGACACCAGAAGCCCATGATCAGCTTCCCCAAGGCTCCTCCCTAAAGGATGCAGCAAACCCCAGGGTTTGTTTGTCAATGTGTCCTTCTGCTTAAACAACAACAAAATCCATTCCCCTGTCCCTGGAAGAGGCTCAGCCCTGCACTGCTCCTGCTGGAACAGTGATGGGATCACTGAGACGGAACAAGATTTATCACCTTCTCCTCAAGAACGATTGCCTGCTTGGTGTCCTCAGTAAATAATGTTCTGCCAGCATCTTCTGGGACATCATTAACCCCCGAGACAGTGACACCATTTAACCTTCCACGGGCTCGCTCAGCTCCCCTGAGCTGCCCAAGTTGTCTGGGTACTCAGCAAGTCCTTTCAGGGACAAAGTGGGGATGTGATGCCAAAATTCACACATGGGAAGAAGGAATTTGGCACCACACAGGAGGTGATGTAGGCACACTTCTTGCAGCATAAGTCTTTGTGGGGAACCTACAGCAAGTCAGGGCTAGTTGGGCCATTTTGGCATCAGCAAGGGTGGCACGATGCAGCTTCCAGCTGTTGGGCACACCAGGCTGTTTCCCAACTCTCATCCATAGCCATGTCTCCTCACAGGGTTGCAGACCAGCAGTGCCCTTCCCATGTTGTGCCCAGGGTCCTCTCCCTTCCCAATCCACAAACACAATCCATTTTAGTGACTTTTTTTTAACCTGATCCCCAATGTGCCAAGTGCTCAAGACTTGGGCTCATCTAGTGCTGCCTCCTCACTCTGTTTAATAACTCCTGACTGCTCCTTCACTATGTCTGTGCCCGAAACGTTGGATTTATTAATGCATTTTTAATTAGCAAACTCATTCTCCAGGGGAAAATGTCTTGCATCTTAAAGACCTTTGCTTTGAACCTTTGCCAGAGAGAGTTTTATGCCATAAACCTCTATCTCCAACCAAGTTTCCTGACCCTCAGCTCCTCAGCTGAGCAGCCAGGGGAGGGGGCAGGGTTTTGCTGGGTAGATGCAGTCACAGGTGTAGTCCAAGACAATGGGAAGTTATGACACTTGGATGTGAACAAGTCACAAAGAACTTCCAAAGCCTCTGCACAGTTCAAGAGATGCTGCAGGAAAGGCTTGTTGGAGCTCAGCAGTGGGGTCTGGGAGGTCCCAGGAGGTGGGGAGGCCTGAGCAGAGCTATGTGCCCAGAGCACACTGGGGACAGGCAGGGGCCAGGAGCCAGCCCACCTGCTCACCCCAGGCCTCTTTTTATCAAGGACACAGTTATTTCTCCTTGGGGCCTTGCTCAGGCTGGTTCATGACCCAATTACTCACCATTCTGCCCCGGAGGTGCCTCTTTGCAAGCCCCACCTTCCCAAATCAGTTTGTAGCATCAGGAGCCAGCACAAACCCCTGTTTTTCCTGAGCAGTTTGTGACATTTTAATCAACTCTTCCGGAGAGAGTTACACATTTAAATGCTATGCTGTTTCCTTCAGATCTCCCCAGGCATTTCATGGTTCCAACACCATTTTGGTGCTTTCTGTACTCCCTCAGTTCCAGATTTCATTTCAAACCAGCCATGACAATTGAGATGTTCCAAGCAGATCAGTGCTGCAGGTCCTCAGCTCCCTGTCAGAATCCATTTCCCACCTCTGGGAGGAGCAAGGGTTGAACCCATTTCCTCCTCTTCCCTGCTTTGGGAAGGGCCGGGGGACTGTCGACAGAGTGGTGGTTTATTCCCCACACGGCTCTGTGGATCCACACCTTCCAAAGGCAGCGCCAGCTGCTCTGGGATTTTTGGCTGCTCTGTTGCACAGGCTGTTAGTGCTGCCATTTGTTTCCATCCTCCTCTGAAAGGCACATCCCAGGAGCACACGATTCCCAGCAGCAGCTCTTTCCCAGCCGCCCTGGAATGGAATGACATGGTATCCAGAGGAGCAGGACCCACCATGGAAATCCCTTCCGAGCGGAGTGGCAGATGCTGAGCGTTCCTGCAGCTACTGCATAGGCAGGAGGTATTCAAGCTCCACTGAGTCTCTTATGAACATCCCACCCTCAGCTCCTCCAGGGCTCCATGCAGAGGCAGAAGCCCCCCCGAACTTGGCAGTGCTGATGCAAACACCAGCAGTAAGTGCGGTCCCAGAGACACTTGAGTGAGGCTCATTCCCACAGCAGGACATGCGTTAGTCCTTTCTGACTTCCCCACCCACCCACAGCCAGATCCTTCTCTTCTAGGCAGTAGGAAATGGGAGCTCACTTGGCTCACAGGTGGTCCCTCTGCCATGCATCCCCCAGCCAGCCTCTTCTGCTCAGTAATTCCTCCTTGTGCTGCAGGGTTTGCTTCACTGCCTTAAGCTGGGCTTTAAGGGACATGGGAAGCAGCTTAAGTGATCTTGCCCCTCAGCTCTCCCCTCTTGAGAGGAGAAGTGTGAGTCTCCAGCAAGGCCCCTCACTTGGTCCTGCAGCACTGCAGGTCCACTGCAGCAAAGAGCACCACAGACTTAGGACCCCAGACTTAGGACCCACAGCTGGAGCTGTGTCAGGGCAGGGTCAGGTTGGATCTCAGCAAAAGGTTCTTCCCCCAGAGGGTGGTTGGGTACTGACCAGGCTCCCCAGGGCAGTGGGCACAGCCCCAAGGCTGCCAGAGCTCCAGGAGGGTTTGGACAATGCTCCCAGGGACAGAGTGGGATTGTTGGGATGTCTGTGCATGAGTTGGAGTCGATGATCCTTGTGAGTCCCTTCCAGAGCAGGATATTTTGTGACTCTGTGAAAGACAGAGGGTTTTAGAAGCCTTTTCCTTCCCTTCTTGCTGTGGGCAAGGCAGAGCCATAGCTTGACACAGCAAAATTTCTTGAGATTTCACAATCCCTTCCCAGCTATGGAGACCTGCTATCGCCACATGTCCCCCTAAACTTCAGGCTCTGCAGAAACCAGCCAAATTTACCAGCAGCACTCCTGGAAGTGGCCCCAGGCAGGGGGGCCCTGCAGAGCACAGCCAGAGGCTGCACCCCAACCCCTGTGGGGCCAGGCCAGGACCCAGAGACACCTTCCAGCCCAGGACAACCTCAACAGCACACCCTGAAAAGAGGCAGCATTCCCAAGCCTCTGAGGAGGAGCCATTCATTATGCCCCTTCTCCCTTCACACAGTCCCTGCTCTTCTGCCTCCCCAGGAGCCAATATCCCGTGGTTTCTCTAATCCAATTTATCACTGGGCTGTTTCCCCCCAGTCAGCAGCTGCCCCTGTGCTCAGGTTACGGACGGATCGATTTGTGCCGAGGCCTCCGAGATGCCACTTGCCAGCTCTCCGAGTTTCAATTCCCCTCCTGGCTCAGCAAGATGTGGGAAAGGGGAGGGCAAAGCCCAGAGGAGCAGAGAGGCATCTGAGCACCCTGGATGATGGGCTGGGAGTGGGGCAGGGACAGCGCCCATGGGCTCTGCATTCCTAGGGAGCCTCCTGCAGCCACTCAGGCTTGGTCCTGCAGCACCTGCCCCCCTGCACTGAGCTACATCCCTTTGAGTCGGGGCTGGAGCTGTGCCACTCCACCCCAGCAAGTGCCACTGCAGCCCTGCAGTGATTCCAACCTCAGCTGCTGTGTTCCCATTCCATGTGGCATGGGAAATGCACGTGGGAAGTGGAGGAAACAGTGGTTAAAGTCTCCCTACTTCTCTCTCCGGGGTGAGACTCAGGGTTTCAATGAGATCAGGGCTCATTTTTGCTGCATTCTTATTCCACCCTGGAAGGGGGAAGGTGCCCAGTGGGACCCAGTGAGCTCCCCATCAGTCACTCCATGGAGAACCTGGCGGGGTGGGCCTGGGATTTAACTATCTAGACAAATAGCAAGAACAATTAGCACATTTCCCTCTTCTCCTTGGAGAGAAGGACACTGCAGCATGGCAGGCATTTCTGAGCAGGAAAATACCCAGGGGTCACAATCCAGCAGTTTTCACACTCAGGGTCCTTAATGGATTTCTTCCTACCCCACTCATCCTCCTGCAGGTCCAAGCTCTGTTTTCCCAACCCGCAGGAGTGTTTGCTGAATTCTCAATTAGATACAAAACCTCTTAAGGAGTGAGACAAAGCTCCCAGAAGTGGTTTTAGGGCATCCAAGACACAAAGCCCTCCTACTCCAAAGCACTCTTCTGACAAACACTTATTTCCCAGATATCCAAGTGCATTTTCAAACCAAAGCTGAGGCTGTGAGAGGTGACCTGGAGAGAAGACTACCCTCACACCCCACTTTGCTGCTCTGCTTGGAGAAGACCTTCAAGAGAAACAAAAGGAAGTTTCTATTCATTTTCCTACTCCCTTGGTGAAAAGGTCCTAAATTTTGGAGAGATGTTCATGTAGAGGAACAGGATCCCACATGGGTGAATGAGATTTCCTCACCCTTATCAAGGGGGAGCAAAAGAACCAGCATTAGTAAGGTCTCCCAGTTTAGTTTCCCTGTCTAAGGACAAAACACTCACCTCCAAATGAGAATAGCAACAGGAAAGAGCCAGTAAGGAGACAAAAGTTAAAGCATTATCATTGGAAAGATCAGGACAGACTTCATCAGCCCCGTGCTGGAACTTCCACCTCTCAGCAAAATCCAGTGAGATAAAGAGCTTTAGTTATGCACTGTCATGGTGTATTAAATAAAGGTGGCTGCCCTGGAGCCCTCATTCCTCGAGCCCTTCACCCTGCTCCCCTCGGGAGGGGTGGGGGAGCATCATTAGAATGGCACACCAGCCTCGGCCCTAAAGGGTCACGCTACCCAGAGCTGGTGAGCTCAGCAGAGTCCCAGAGAGTCTGATGAGCTGCAGCAGAGTGACAGTGAAGGTCCCTGCCCTCTCCATTAGCTTTATTTTAATTTGGAGACGCTCTGTTCATTACCTCCATTCCATCCAGTCCCAGTGGCTGTCACGGGGCTTTATAGCCTTGCTGACTGTGGGGAAGAGCCTCCTGCTCCAGTTCCTGGGTCCCAGCTGTGTGTGTGCCATGGAAGTGACACCCCAGAACTGGATTCCACCCGTGCAAATCCCATGGGTGTGCCAGGACACGGTTCTGCTCCTCCACCACATCAAACCACGTTTGTCTCTGCAGCAGGAGGTGGTGGTGGGGCTGGGAAGACTTGGGGAAAGTCCATCCTGCTCCCATCTGTTGCATGGAAATGCTTCAATCCACTGAAGGATGGGGCTAATGTGATATGCACAGTCAGGAGTCAAGTCCTTCCAGAGAAGGAACTTCCAGAGCAGTTCCCAGGAGTCAGCTCAGCTTCTGGAAGCTTACAGAACCATGACATCAGCCTGGAGTAGCCCAAGGCCAGAGGTTTCAGATGCTGGAAAGCAGTTGTTGGCTTCAGGAATTAGCTAGATAAGCTGGAGCATCCCAGGCTGGCCAGGAGTCCCTGGGCTCTGAGCTCTCCCAGTGGCATATCTGCCCAGCTTTCCAAAGTTTCTGGAAAACTTCAAAGGAACTACTTGGATTAGGAGCATTATCTGCTCTTCAGCCCAGAGAAGCTGTGGCTGCACCATCCCTGGGAGTGTTCAAGGTCAGGCTGGACAGGGCTTGGAGCAATCTGGGCTAGTGGAAGGTGTCCCTGCCCATGGCAGGGGGTAAAATGGGATGAGCTTTAAGGTCCTTTCCAAACCAAATCATTCCATGACTTTATGATGCTCAGCCCCTACCATAAAGTTGGGATTCTGTCCCCAACACTGCCCATCAAAGGGATGCTTGGAGAGAGCTGGAAAGGGAGGTATTTTTCAGCAGTTTCTTCCTATGCACTTAAACACCTGCTCCCATCCCTCCTTAACCTTTCTCCCAGGCATACAGCCTGGGTAGGCAGCCCCTGGGCTGCTCAGCATCACAAAAAAATCACTGCAGCACGAGCCAAACCAGGAGCCCCCCTCAAGAGGTGCTTTGCTTATCTGGGGGGTCATTTTCCACGAGGTTCAGTGCTGGAGCTGGAAATTCCTTTGGAAAAGGGAATTAAGAAGCCCTGCCTCCAGCTGGGAAGCTGCTGGAGAGCACAAATACACAGCACTGCAAAAATAAGGAAGAGGCTGGGAACAGGGCTGGACCTCAGCTAAAAGACAGGTTGATATAAGAAAGATTTCCTGCTCTCCTTCAGTATAAAAGAAGTCTTGAAATATAATCTTTGCTTGGGAAAAAAAACGTTGCTAGTCTGCAGCTCCTGCCACTTGTAGTCCATATATTTACAAAGATCCTTGAACACAGACAGAGTAATTTGCTGGGATGAGCACTGATGGAACCAGAGGAGCAGGAGGCACATTAACATGCCCCCCACATCAGCCAAAGGCCAGTGCCTTGGATTTCCACTCCTGTGGGGACCCAGAGGAGCCTGAGGAAGGCACGAGGATTGTGAGTCTGCAGTGTCAAGGCAAAGCAGCAGCCAGGGGAGAGGAAAGCAGGGAGTGAGGAGAGCTTGGACAAGGATCTTTGCTGCCAGCGTGGCTCAGGCACACAAGCCATAGGTGGAGCTTATCAGCCTCTTGTCAGCCAAGAAACTCCTGACTCACTGCAGCAAACCATGGGAGCTGGGAGAGCTCAGCTGCCCATCAGCTCCCTCTCCTTGTGGCATGGCAGAGCCAGACACAGCTGGGAGGGGGCCCAGGGGAGAGACCTGCTGGGCTGTGCAGACCTTCATGGAAGATTGTCCCCCAGTGTTCAGAAGAGGCCAGAGTTGAAGTCCCAAACCCACTGGAGGAGAGAAGAAAGGCTCCTCATTGCAAAGGGAGTCTCTGCTCTGGATGAGCTCTACTGGAAAATCCAGCTTTTCATTGGGACACAAATGGAGAACAGCCATTGCTAAGTCCTACCCAAATCCCTGAGCCAGTCTGGAGACCTCCAAGCAGGAAAGACCACAGAGTGCTTTAAATGTACAACTGGAGGTGCTGAGCCCCAGACTTCTGCCTCTGGCCAGGACAGCTGCAGGGACAGGGAGACTCAGGTGATGACTTGGGGTTCATGCCACAGGTTAACCCACAGTTCTTTGGAGCTTTGGGACCTCCTGGTGGGATGTGTAGATGTCCCAAGCAATCCCAGAACCCTACAACCACCTGGTGCTGCAGGAGGGTGGGCAGTGAGGAGAGTCCTTGAAGCTCCTTGGAGAGGAGGCTCAGGGAGCTGTTTTGAGCAGAGCCAAACAAGGGATTTTTAGATCAATGATTCTGTCTGCTGAGAATGGCCTTGAAAAACAACTTGTTTTAGTAAAACTTGCAGTAACTTTTGGGGGGAAATCAGTTATACTGAAGCAGTTGACAATTAAAGAGCATTCTCAAGCAACTATTTTACATCCAAATTACTTTTCAGACCCTCTGTTCAGGCAATAAGATTTGTGTTCATCAATAAACTGAATACACAGATTCCTTCCCCGTCCCACCAATACTGCAGTTTACACACAAACCCCCCAGCCAGGGAAGTGGAAAGCACTAAACCAGCTTCTGGAATGCCCCAGATAACAAGGAAAATCCTAGCAGTCAGTGCTAACAGGATTGGAGCTGTTTGGTTTAATATGACTGTATTTATGTATTGTTAGTGCAATTTGGCGAAGCTGTTTCCTTGCTTGCAAAAGTCTGGGTTTAGCAAATATTGGCTGGTTAACGATGTTGTTCCTTAGCAACCCTAATTGGATTTCAAATGGGAGATTTTGTTTTGGAAATATTACCTGTATCACTTAGCACTGCGAAATAAGTCCCTGCCTTCCTCTGCAGATAAACCCAATCAGCAGCGCTCGATTCACGGCGGCTTTGCCTTGTTTACAGCCTCGGAGCACAGGAGCTGACACAGCCCCTCCTCCCCTGGCCCAGACCTGCAATATTTGCCAGGAATTGGAATTCCAAGACCAGCCCAAGTTCCTGCTGCAGTGGCCCCTGTGGCAGCCCCTGGTGACACTGTCCCCAAGCACCGTGGTAGTCACTGAATCACAGGTTGGAAGGGTCCTCTAACATCAAGTTCAACTGTTCCCCCAGCACTGCCAAGGCCACCACTAATCCATGTCCCCATATGTCACATCCACATGGCTTTTAAATCCCTCCAGTGATGGTGACCCCACCGCTGCCCTGGGCAGCTGTGCCAGGGCTGGACAACAGGGAAGACATTTTTCCTAATATCCAACCTGAACCTCCTCTGGTCCAACTTTAGGCTATTTCTTCTTGTCCTGTCACTTGTCCCTGCTCAGCTGCTGGGCACCTCAGAGTTGGCTCCAGACTAGACTTAAATAGAGCTCTGGGCCACTGGCAGAGGGTGTGTGGGCAGAGATTCCAGCTGAGGATGGGCAGAGCAGTGAAGGTGCTGCTCCTCATCAACCCAGTGCTTCTGCTGCTGGAAGCACCAAAAGGTTTCATAGGCCTTGCACCTCGATGATGGGGTAGAGTTTCTTTTCCTCAATCTCCTTCTCTCCTTTCTCCATGTCCTTCTGGAGACAATGCCACGAATGAGGGATGCCCAAAGGTGCAGCCTTACAACTTCTTCGGGAGGGGCAGAGGAGGGGCAGGCACTGAGCTCTGCTCTGTGGGGACCAGGGACAGCACCCAGGGAATGGCTGGAGCTGTGTCAGGGCAGGGTCAGGTTGGAGCTCAGCAAAAGGTTCTTCCCCCAGAGGGTGGTGGGCACTGACCAGGCTCCCCAGGGCAGCGGGCACAGCCCCAAGGCTGCCAGAGCTCCAGGAGGGTTTGGATGATGCTCTGGGGCACAGGATGTGACTGTTGGGGCTGGTTCTGTGCAGGGCTGAGGGTTGGACTGGCTGATCCTTGTGGGTCCCTTCCAGCTCAGCATACCCTGGGATTCTGTGCTGTCCATCCCCCTGCAGCTCATAGCCCCCAAGATGGGGAACTGCCCTGCAAGGCCAGTGAGAACTCCAGCCGAGCTTTCCACAGAGCTCTGTTTCTGGAAGGCAGCTGATGTTCTGCCATTTAGTCCTACTGAATGGGGAAGCCAAGCATTAAGCCAAGCATTAAGCCAATTACAGCCTCCAAATCACTGCACAGCAGCACAACGTTTGACTTCAGCCATGGGCCAGTGAGTGCAGGGAAAGGCTGTGAATGAGCATTGATTGGTGCCCAGGGCCCTGCTCGAGGGTGGGGAGCACTCCTGGTCCTCCCACCTGCACTGGGAGCCACAGAAGAACTGCAAAGAGGCCCATAAGGGAGTTGAGTCCCCCAGGGATCAGAGCTTTGAGGTTTATTCTGGAAGTAGTTTCTTACAAAGGCCTTTATCTCTGCAGAGGTGTGGCTGTGGGAGCCAAACAAGTAGAGAGATGCTGATGTCCTTGTGCAGCACAGAGGGAGGAGAGGCAATTACAGGGAAGTGCCAGCCTGCAAGCCAGGCTTTCTATGCTCTGAAGATGTTAATCTGCATTTTCAGGGGGAATGAAGCAGTGTTTTCCCCGAGGGCTTCAGCATATGGGAGTGTGGGAGTGAGTGTGGTCCTCAGCCCCCCACAACAGGACGAGGTCAGTCCCCATCACAGCACTGACAGAGTTGGGTCATGCAAATACAGCCTGCTCAGGTCCAGGCACCTCCTTCCTTCCTCCAAACTGATTAAGGGATGCTGGACCAAGACACAGACCCCATACTGTGGCCAGACTCTGTTGTAAGGCGGTGGGTTTGGCCCTAAACCCAGCTAGATTTCCCAACAGGGAAAAACTGGAGTGAGTTTTTTGGAGCAAACTGTTTACCGGCTAAGCAAATACCATCTGAGCCCTGCTGAATCCAGACAATCATGGAGGTTGGAAAAGCCCTCTAGGACTATCAAGTCCAACCATTCCTCCAGCACTGCCAAGGCCACCACTGCCCCATGTCCCCAAGTGCCACATCCACATGGCTTCTGAATCCCTTCAGGAATGGTGGCAGAACCACTGCCCTAAGCAACATATTCCAGTGCCTGACCTCATTTTCCATGAACAGTTTCCCTAATATCCAATCCAGTTTATTTTCACAATAGTTTGGAGGTTTCCAGTCCGATGCCAGGCCAAGTTTAGGTTGGCAGATCAAACCTGGGAAATCAGACACAGACTTTCTAGACTCTGTCCTAAAGCAGTTGTCATTTCCTCTCATGGTAACCCTACAAGCCCTTGAGACTAATCCAGGAGATGACAGGTTTTTCCTGGGATACACCTTCACAGCCAAAAAGGACTCTCCAGGAGCTTCAGGAAGAAACTCTGATGTAGGGGAAGATAAATGTATGGAGAAACAAAATCATCTCCATTGAGCCCTCTGATTTTGAGCCAGGACAGGAAAATGCCATGGATACCTTCTTGGAGCTGGAAGCAAATCTGGTGCTGACAATGCCACGTGGAAAGGCTGTTTCCTTCAGGTGGAACTAGACCATGTGTTTAGAGGGGGAAAGCAATGTTACTCTGCTGAAAATTGAAATGAAAGTGGATTTATTTTGTCTTTGTTCCAGATCTCAGGAGATGGTGTTGACTTAGGTGTTGGAAAACCAATCCCTGCAAACAGCAGCTTGGAATTGTTGTGTTAAACCTGCCACGTCTCCCCAAAGCCCTCGAGCAAACAAAAACCTCATGGAAGTTGCTGATTTTCTCTTGCCGCAAACCCCAGCTTGTTTGCCAGGTTCCAGGTGCATTTTCCAGGGGTTGAGGGGTTTGTGTTGTTGCTGGGTGATTTTAGTGAACCAAATGTTGAAGAAGAGCAGCTCAGAGAGGGAAAACATTCCTCGGATAAAGCTCAGCTTTTGACTGAAAATTGTCATTTCAACCAGGATTAAGCTACAATTATCCAGCATCTCTTTTACCCGGGAATTAAAGAGCGTGCTGAATAGAAATGTTGTTGTGTTCTGTTTGAACACCCACAGCCCAAAGAACATCCTTTATCTTGAAACATTAATTTTACCTGATATTGTTACCTCCAAGCCTGTGCCTGGTTACAGTGGAGGCTTTTGATGGGTGTGATACCTGCCAGTCGATCTTCCCTTGCTAAGCCTCCAGCCCACCTAGACACAGACTATTTTAAGCTCTTCAAGTGATACTGTTTCAAAGGTTCATAGAATTATAGCATGAATCATAAAATCACAGAATGGTTTGGGTTAGAAGAGACCTTGAAGACATCCCATTCCACCCCCTGCCATGGGCAGGGACACCTCCCACCAGCCCAGGTTGCTCCAAGCCCTGTCCAGCCTGGCCTTGGACACTCCCAGGGATGGGGCAGCCACAGCTTCTCTGGGCACCCTGTGCCAGGGCCTGCCCACCCTCACAGGGTAGAATTCCATCCTAATATCCCATCTCACCCTGCCCTCTGGCCCACTTGTCCTGTCACTCTGTGTTCTTGTCACAAGTCTCTCCAGAGCTTCCCTACTCTCACAGGGAACAATTTCTTCCCAGTATTCCATCTAACCCTGCCCTCTGGCAGTGGGAAGCCATTCCCCATTGTCCCATCCCTACAAATCCTGGCAAAAACTCCTTCTCCTCCTTTCTTGTTCCTTCTTGAGAATACCATGAAAATATGCAAATACAGCATTGATTGGCATTCACTGACAAGTACAAAAGTAACGATAATATCTGGGGAAAGATTCAAACCATTACCAATCAGATTTAAAAATGATGAGGCAAGACAAATTCTAGCTGGCCAGAGAAGAAACTTGTGGAATTGTATGGCAAAGAGTAGGTAAAACTTTTGGTTGAACATCTGGTTGGATCACTGAGTGATTAGGGAGATGGGATGTGTACAGATGGAGGAGAATGGTTAATATTAGACTGGACTGAGTTAACAGTGATAATGCTTTTGTTACTTTCTTTCAACCTTTTGTATGTATAAGATTTGTCGAAATCAAAATTAAAAAATGAGTAATTCCGTTTTTGGGAAGACAGGATTGGACTTCTATGAGCCTTGTGAGTGCCTTCCAACTCAGGATAGTCTATGATATGAAAAATCAACTGTTAGGAGAAGGAGTGAGGCTCCATGCACAAACTCTGCCTCTCCAGCCCCATCAGCATTCAGCTCAGGTTCCCAATGACCCTGATAGGCAACAATTCTGCATATTCCCACAATTAAACAACAGTTGAACCCGTGTTAATAGCAATGGAACAATTATCTGAGACAGCCATTCCCTGCATAAGCAAAGCTGTATCAGCAAGAGTCAATCTTGGTGCAAATAAAGACTTAGCCTTGCAAAGGAAAGGGAGGGAAAGCTTCCGATTGAAGGATAAAGATTCTTTACTTTACTAGAAGTGCCATAAAATCAGCACATGAACAATGTGTCCAATGGTAGAAGAAAATACCCACAGAAATTTGGCTGCTTAATTGGTCAACTTTGTGACTATTTCCACTGGAAAAAAAAATCTTCAGTGCTCTGAGACTGCAGAGAGGAATTTGCCTGGTCCTGGTACCAAAAATATTCTTACTGGAGCTTTGTGTGGGAAATGCAGAAGCTGCACAACAGAGGGTGAAAATGTTGGGGGAAGGAAGGGAAGGCTTTTAAGGTTCTAATTTATTCTTGCAGTTTAATGAAAAAGACATGCATTGCATACCTGGAAAATTCATAAATAAATGAGTAGGGGGCTTATTTAATAGGAAATTTCATAGAATTACAAACTTCCAGAATAACTTGGGTTGGAATGGACCATAGAGATCATCTCATTCCAGCCCCTGCCATGGGCAGGGACACCTCCCACCAGCCCAGAGTGCTCCAAGCCCCATCCAACCTGGCCTTGGACACTCCCAGGGATGGGGCAGCCACAGCTTCTCTACCCAACCTGTGCCAGGGCCTGCCCACCCTCACAGGAAACAATTTCTTCCCAGTTTTCCATCTAACCCTGCCCTCTGGCAGTGGGAAGCCATTCCCCATTGTCCCTGGCCTTGAACACTTTCCCCTTCCAGTTTCTCTTGTTTCTCACTGAACAAATATATTCCATGTTGATGGGAGAGGCAGAAAAAGTACATTTGTTCAGATCTTCTGGGTTAGAGAAGTACCCAGAGCAGCTATGGCTGCCCCATCCCTGGGAGTGTCCAAGGCCAGGTTGGACAGGGCTTGGAGCACCCTGGGCTGGTGGGAGGTGTCCCTGCCCATGGCAGGGGGTGGAACTACAGGGTCTTTAAGGCCCTTTCCAAACCACTTCATGATTCTGTGATTGTATAAAAGTTGCGCTGAGCTCATTCTAGATGGGAGAACACCAGTGGGTTCTGGAGAAAACATCGCTCCCTCAGCTGGGTCCTGCCTCTGTCTGATCCAGGAGGGGCTTTTCTGATTACATTTCTCACCTTTTCTTCTAATGAAGCTCATTGTTCATTCCCAGCTGAAAGAAGACATAATAAAAGTGATGGCAGGAAATTGAAGGCGAGCTGGGGTTAAGAGAGACAATAACAAAACTGCTTTCACAGAGTAATCTCCAAGCCTTTGGTAGCTCATGCTAAAGAGGGCTTTGAAATCAGCAAGAGAATTAAAAATATTGAGATCAGCTAAAACATTCCTTTCCTTTGCACATCAAAGAGGATACCCACAGGGACAGATTTGCTGCCATGGAATAATTTCCACCCCTTTTTACTAGAAAAGTGAAAGTGTTTGGTAGTTCTCTCCCCTCCCTTTAACAGGAATCTGCTGTGCAGGAGGAAATTACCTTTCTGTGCTCCCTAGAAAAGTCTCCTCCTAATGCAACACTGTTAAAACACAGCTCTGCCCTGGCTGTGGGGGATGAACAGGTCTGCAATCCATTAGCCATGTCAGAGGGAAGAGGGGAATGGGAGAAGGATGAAGCTGCCCCTCAAACCAGCTGACAAGGCTTAAATGTGCTCAGTCCCGCAGCCCAGCTTAGCCCAGAGGTAGCCCAGGGTTCTTCAGCTGGGTCTTCATCCATTTGCCCACTGATGGGTTTGCAGTCTGTGCTGGTGTCACATTCCCAAAGAAAAACAAGGCTGAATCCAAGGAAAACCTGCCCCGAGCGCTGCAGTGGGGGATTGAGGTGAGATGGAGCATGAAAAGCATCCCAAAACTCAGCAGCAGGGCTTGGTCACACTCACTTGAGCCTGGAAGAAATGCTTTTAGGGGTTCTTTGGAACTCCCTCAAAGCCAGGCAGGGAAATTGCACATGCAGGATTGTAGCAGGTCTGTGAGAATGGTCTGTGAGTCTGGAATAGAGGCTGTGTTAATAAACAAGATAAAAGTACAGCTCTGTCATAAACAAAGCATTCCCTCCCTTGCTTCTGACCTGCTGGGATGTTTTTTTACCTTTCCTTGTTGAAAATGTGTTTTTACAGCAGAATCTTGTTGAAAACTAGGCTTTGTCCCAGAAAAAGGTTAGCTGCCAGGCACATCCCTGGGAGGAGTGAAAGATTCGGGGTGCAGGGCACCTATTTCTGCCATGAAACTGCAGAATTCCTCTGAATCCTGTATCAGGAAGCTTTCTGGAATCACTCACCTTGGCTGTTCTCCATCAGCCCTTCTGTAATACATGACTTCACCCCTGTGATTTCTCCTCTTCTTTCCTGTCCTGCTTCCCATCTCCTGCCTTTTGGGGGTGGTGATCTGGCACTTTTGGAGCTGAGTCCCTGAACTTGGCCCAGATGTGGCTGCTGGGCCACAGGAGCCCATGGGCTTGGTGGGCTCTCACTGAACCATCTGGCACGTACTTTGGCCATCTGAGAGAACACCCAGGTGCCAGTGCCATGCTGTGACACAAAGCAGACCCCCCAGTGCCCACTGCAATCCACGCTCATGAACACACTGCCTCTGCCTGGCACAGTGCCCGTGATTTCCTGCATGTTCCTGCTCCTGAGAATCCCTGGAAGTGGCAAGGCAGCACAGCCCTCCTCCCCTGGGCCACTGAGATGGGTTGGGCTGGGAAGGAGTGAGGGGTTTGTGGGTGGGCTGGAGGGGCTGAACTCTGCAGTTGGTGTTTTCAGTGTCGAGTAACATTGTTAAGGTTGGAGGAGACCTCTAAGATCATCAAGTCCAACTGTTGCCCCAGCACTGCCAAGCCACCACAAACCCATGTCCCCAAGTGCCACATCCACAACAGAGTCAAATCCCACCAGATATGGTGACTTCCCCACTGCCCTGGGCAGCCCCTTCCAATGCTTGGCAACTCTTTCTGTGAAGTTATTTTCAAAAATATCCAATCTAAACCTCTCCTGGTGTAACCTGAGGCCATTTCCTCTCATCCTGTCCTACCCTGGGAATAAAACCCAATCTCCTCCTGGCTCCCCCCTCCTGGCAGGGAGTTGCAGAGAATGAGAAGGTTCCCCCCGAGCCTCCTTTTCTCCAGGCTGAGCTGCCCCAGCTCCTTCAGCCTCTCCTGCTGCTCCAGCCCCTTCTCAGCTCCTTTCCCTTCACTGGACGCTCTGCAGTCCTTCAATGTCTTTTTTCCCATGAGAGGCCCCAAACTGCCCACAGGACTGGAGGTGCCTCAGCAGTGCCAGCACAAGGAGGGGCACTGCCCTGGTCCTGCTGCCAAACCAGTGATGGTACAAGCCAGGTGCCCTTGGCCTTCTTGCCCACCTGGGCAAACCCTGGCTCAAACTTCTTCTCAAAGCATCTAGACAGGGCTTAGGAACCTTGAAATCTGCTCCTCATACATGGTGGTGGAGGCAGCAGGGTAGGTCCTGCTCCATCCCTTCATGATCAAGCTTCATTCCTACCAATGTCTGGCCCATGGTGGTTCAAGGCCACTCTGCACTGGCAAAGGGTGAAGAGGGAACAAAGCTGGACTTGTGGTAGACTCATTTTGGAGCTCCTGCTGCTCACAAGGCCAAGCGTCTCTGCCAGGGAATGCCATGCTTTGTTTCAAAGACAAAGCCCCCACTTTGAGCCCTGAGTGAGCCCAGCCGGGACTGGACCTTTCAGGGCCATGCCCACCCTTCAAAGCCCCTCGAGGAGGCACAGAGGAGGCAGGTGGGCACGCTGACACACCTGGATTCTTCTCAGCTCTTGGAAGAGATACAGCCAAGCTCTGTTTTCCCCCCAAGTCCTTCTGCTCTGCCCTTTTCCCTGTCCTCTCCCTCCACCCCCTGCACGTCGAGAGCTGCCGCCACTTCTGTTTGCCTGTCCCCAGAGACACCAATTCCGCAGCCGCCGCGGCCGGAGCCGCTAATTAAATTGTTCAAAAATCCAATAAAAATGCTTTATGAGAGTGTCTGTCATTGGCAAAGGTTTAGGGAAGAAAATTAGGCTCCTCCAAAAGCAGAGCAAAAAAAAAAAGTCCGTCCTCCTTCATTAGAGCCTTGATGTATTTCACTGGAAGGGGTGTCTGGGTGCTACAAATTGCAACTGGCCTGGTGGGAGCAGGTGCCCGGTGTGGGGCTGGTGGGGAGGGCAAGACACTGTTTTTGCTGAGTGTTCAGGTGTTTTCTGCTCTCCCTGCTCAGAATGACAACACAGTCTCACACACAGGCTGGGATGGACAAGCCAGAGTGGTTTATAGATTTTCTCATTCCCCAGCCAGCGCCAGAGAGTATCAGTAATGCAACCAATTAAGAGGATTAAAAGCCATCTTTTTTATTTCTTTTTTGATGATGGCAACACCGCCAGGGCCTGTGGCTGGGATCAAGGTCCCCATGCTGTCCTTGTCCAAGACAACTCAGGCATTGATTCATACAGGGGATTATTGTTCCCCCAGCTCTCAGCGATGAGGCAGGAAAGGCCAAGGTCTCCAGTGGGTGTTCCCAACCCCAGGAACGCTGTGTTCTACCTTATTTTCTACCTTTTGAGCCCCAAAGGATGCACCATTATTCACACACAGGGAAAGAGCATCTCTGGTGACGTCTGTGCTCCCTCTCTGGGCCTTGGCATTTGCTGGAAACACTTGCAAGTGGAATTCCTTCTTTCTTGGCTGGCTTGGGAGGGAGGATGGCTGGGCCACGCTGGGAAGACTTAAGAAAAGCAAATATCACGAGGCTTATGATGTGAATACTCCAAGCAGGCCAAATGCTCTGTAATTTCTCTTAATTATGCAAATAGGACGGGAAAGCAACAGTCAGGGTGCACATTTCCCAGCCAGGGCACGGCTGGGAGGATCAGCCCAGACCCATGAGGTGGAGGTTTCTACTTCGTGTTTCTCTGTTGCTGCTTGTGCTGATGGAATGGGACCTCTAGAGGGAAAATGGCCCAGAATGACCTTCTGATGGCCCCTCTTGATTCAATTTAACGTGGGGCAGACAGATGAGAGCCAAGCAAGGGAGTCCCTGAGCCACCTCAGCCCTGGGGGTCTTTAGTCACCTCATCCAGGCAGGAGACAGGAGCCTGACTGCAGGGAGAGAAAGAGATGCCAGGGAGACTCTCAGGGACTTCAGTTCCCTTCCTGCAGGAATTTGGATGCAGGGTCACCCCTCTGAGTCCCCTGGGAAAAGCTACTGAAATCAAGGCGACTGCTGAAGGCCTTTTGTTCAGCGAATCTCCCGCTAGGAGAGACTCTGCTTTTATTCCAGAGACTCAGCAGTTTGGGTTGGTTTAACCTTTTCGAGGCTTCCTGTGCACAATAGCACAGATGAGCTTTCAAGCCTCTTCAGGAGCACAGGTTGGGGCCAGAGACTTGGGTGGAGGGAGGAGGAGCCACGTGAAGCCCAAGGAGCCGATGCTGTCACTGCCAGACGTGATTCGCTTGTCAAAGCCCCTGGTACCTCCTGCTGAGGCAGAGCTGAGCTGGTTCTGCTGTTCTGCTGCATGTCCTTGTCCTGAGCAGAGGTTCCAAGGGCCATGGAACTCCATCCAAAGCCATGGCAATATGGAGATGGGAGGACAGGCAACAGGAGGTCAACAAACTAACAGGAACAACCACTGTGGGTGTGAGAAGGGGAACAACGAAACCCTCAGCCTCAGGGCTGGCACACAATCACACAGTCCCAGGACAGGCTGAGTTGGAAGGGACCTACAAGGATCAGTGAGTCCAACCTTCAGCCCTGCACAGGACCAGCCCCAGGAGTCACACCCTGTGCCCCAGAGCATCATCCAAACCCTCCTGGAGCTCTGGCAGCCTTGGGGCTGTGCCCACTGCCCTGGGGAGCCTGGTCAGTGCCCACCACCCTCTGGGGGAAGAGCCTTTTGTTGAGATCCAACCTAACCCTGCCCTGACACAGCTCCAGCCATTCCCTGGGTGTTGTCCCTGGTCCCCCAGAGAACGTGTCCCACCACACCATTGACATCACAATGTCCCCATTTACAGATCCAATTCTCAACCTGCAATGGGACCACAGCCCAAATCCACCTCAGGGCGGTGCCACTGGGTTCACCACCTCCCCCCATGGAGCCAAACTGCATCCCAGCCCCCTCTGGAGGAGCGTGGGGCTGGAATTAGCCCGGAGAGCAGCGGGGAGGGACTGCTCAGCTGAGCAGGGCAGCGTTCCTTTGATGTTGGAACAACAAAGGAGTGTGTGCGGGAGAGAAAGGTGTGTGGAGTGCCAGGGAACAGCAGGATGCATTTCAGACGCAGCATCAAGAGCTTTGAAGATCGATTTCTCCAAAAGAAGCAAACTGCTCTTCCCGGGCTCCTCCAGCGCCCTGAGTCTTCCTCTCGTGCTTCCAAAGCTTCTGTTCAACACAGTCCTTGGGAAGGTGTTTCTCCCCTGTTCGGGTGCAGTCACAGCGTCTCAGCTCCCTGGGGAGGGAGCAAGGTGGGAGGCTTGGGCTGCCCCTGCCTCCGAGCTGCTCTGCTGCCTCTGAGCAAAGGCAGGAGGAAGGGCAGGAATTATTCCAGGGTCACATCACCCTCATGGCCCCAGGGGCACAGGGAAACCCGCTAAAAGCAATGACTTACAGAGCAGTTGGTGAATGTGCTCCTAAGGAGGATGCAGAGGGGAGAAGGGAAGCAAAGCCTGGGGAGGGAGGAAGAAGGAGACTCCCAGCATGCCAAGGACACCAGTGGGGGCAAAGCTCAGCTCTCCCGAGTGTCCCAGCAGGACTATTTTATTTTCTGGATTTCCAACATCAGGAAACCCACAGCTTTTTGCTTGGTTTTTAACCAAAGATCCAATTCTGCATCCTCAGAACTCCTGGAGCTGGGGCTTGGGAGCAAACAGGGAATGCTTTCACTGCCTAAGCCTTTGTTAACGCTCACTCACATCACCTCTTTCAGATTCACGTTAATGGAATTGGGTTTTTATGGAACAGTTCCTTGAAAGGGAAAAAAAATTAACAACCTGTTATTGTAAATGTTTTCTAAGCAAAATATTTTGAGTTACCTGCTTTGGTTTATTTGCTTTGGGTGAGCTTTTAAATCAGACACAATTAACACAAAAAGGAGCAAGATCTTGTAGTTGTCATGAAACGCTTCGGTTTTCTCTTCAGCTGCTAAATATTAATACATGAAAATAATCTGCCCCTCCCTCCACTGCATGTTTTCCTTGAAAAATCACCAGCAAGCTTAAAAAAGCTGCTTGGAGCTGCCCAGCTCAGCCCCAGGGACCTCCCTTGCCCAGCTGCCCCCACCCTGCACCCACCCCTTGGTGGGAACACTGAGCCAGGTTTGCACTCCCCCAGTTGCATCATGTTTTAGTGCCTTATTATTTGGATTTCCCTGCAGAGCAGCCTGTTCCAGCTCCTCAGAACAAAGACAATTATCCCAACTTTATTGGACTTGCATTCCAGGCTGATTTGCCAGGATTGTATATTGGTTCTGGGAGGTGGAAGGGGAGGAAGAGATGGTGCATTTGATTTTCATGAGGACAGGGGGGAAAAGTATTAAATTAATTTCTCTCTTTCACAGCCCCTTCACGCTGTGAATGAAGGTATCCTTCCATCATTCCTTCCTTTCCTTCCTTTCCTTCCTTTCCTTCCTTCCTTCCTTCCTTCCTTCCTTCCTTCCTTCCTTCCTTCCTTCCTTTCCTTCCTTCCTTCCTTATCATGGAATGGTTTGGGTTGGAAGGGACCTTAAAGGTCTTCTTGTTCCACCCCCTGCTATCATCCACTAGATCAGGTTGCTCCAATCCCCATCCAACCTGGTCTTGAACATTTCCAGGGATGGAGAAAGGTTTATCCAAAGAGAAATGTGAAGGGAAAGGGAAGGAATGATGAGAAAGAACAGTGACCAGTTCTAAAACCCACCAGCCAATCTAACCCATGTCCCCAAGTGCCAGGGGTGGGGACTCCACCACTGCCCTGGGCACGCCCT
The DNA here is from genome assembly GCA_013396695.1 of Sakesphorus luctuosus. Classification (NCBI taxonomy): domain Eukaryota; kingdom Metazoa; phylum Chordata; class Aves; order Passeriformes; family Thamnophilidae; genus Sakesphorus; species Sakesphorus luctuosus. The sequence goes on from VWZD01009269.1 coordinate 74,127, forward strand.
GGGCAGCCACAGTCACCTCTCTGCCCAAAGTGCTTCATGAAACACCATCAGTATAATGTCCCACCCCCTCTCCCAAGGGAGACCTCAGTGTTTGAGGAACTCAGGGATTCCTTAATGGACTTTCTGACTTCCCCACAAATCCTGCTTTGCTGTATTTCAGTGTTCCCACTCCCACCATTCCAGTTGCACGTGACCCTGCTGTGCATTCATGGCTGCCATCCCAGCGGTCTCCACGGCAACCCGGCCCATCACAAGGCTCCATGATCCCGAGGTCATGGCAGCAAAGTGGGAATGGGAGCCTGGAAAAGAGAAACACTGTAGGATCCATTCCCTTTGTTAGAATGCTGCAAATGGCCACGTGTTTTTATTTTGGAAGAGACCTTAAAGTCCATCTCTTTCCATCTCCAACACCTTCCACGAGACCAGCTCTCTCTAATCTCCATCCCACCTGGCCTTGAACACTTCCAGGGATGAAAATCCCAGTGCAAGAAGTCTTTGCAGGCTTTTCAAAGGCAAGTGGGTGCTCAAGTTTTGTGGAAATTTAGGGGAATGGGGCTTTGGCTCTGTCCTAGTTCAGCAGGTGGGACCAGTTGTCACTGTGTGGGGGTGATCAAAGCTGTGTATTCTACCCCCTCTATTCATTCCCAAGGTCAATGGCCCATTTGCAGCAGCTTCCCAGGGAGTCGTTNTACTGCTGGGTTTGGGAGTTGACAGCAATACCCCTTTGCGTCAGGGTATTTACTGTATTATTATTATTAAATTGTGGCTCTGACTCATAATCTCTCTTGTGTTGAGTTCATTTCTCCTGCTGGTTTACCTCTAAACCAGCACAGGCTCCCTCTTCTCTTCCAGCACATAGTGCACATCAAGGTCTGAAGCTGTTTGGAAACAGAAGTGCCACTGGGTTTTCTTCACTTTTTTTTTCTTGTCCTTTACAAGATCCACCTCTTCCACCTGGTCAGAGGTTGTGCACGACTAAGAGGGACTGTTTTAAATGTCTCCTACTTCTGGGCTCCATATTTAAAATCACCATGTTCATTCATTGTGCCTTTTCAAGCCTCTTGATGTCTGCTTGGAATTGCAAAAGGTCAATCATTTTCCCCACTGTCCCATGTTTCTTATTCCAATTGCAAGCAAGTGGTGGAAAGGATCCTTTTTTCCTGATTCCTGGGGGGAAAAGCTCCAGCTTATAAAAATGTGGGAAGATAAATGACCCACCAAGATGAATAATGCATTCCAGAGCCCAGAGAACTCTCTCCTCAAGCTTCTCTACATGTTCCTGGCACCCTGAAGGGTTCCTGGCACCCTGCATGGCACTCCTGGAGCGTGGGGTGGATGTGACACACCCACTAAGGCTCATTACCTCTGTCCCCATGTCCCACAAGCCTTGTGCTGTTTCTCCTCACTCCGTGGTCACTGCCAAACCCAGACATCATCCCTGGTGCTCCAGATCTTGTGGAGAAATCAGGATTGGCTGCCTGTGCTTGGGAAGTGTGACCAAGACAACCAGCAGCTGCTTAGCCTGAACCTGCAAAGAGGGCTGGGAAGGAAGCAGTGAGGGAGCTCCCACGGTGAGGCCTCTGCCCTAAACCCAGCCTAACCCTGCCCAGTTAGACAGTTGTAACTAATCTGGGCTCTTCCCCTTGCCTCTGCAGGAGCTGTTCCTCACAGGGCCTGTTTCAGCACAGTCCTGGATGAGGAGTGTTCCAGTTGCTTCCAGACAAGGATCATTTCCCCCTGTTTGCAGCCTCCCAGATAAACTGATCCTTTCAGAGGTTACTGGGCCTCTTTCAAGCAGCTCATGTGTTCCCTGGGTACTTTCTGCACTTGGGAAAACACCCAGATTGGCTCCTTTTGCAATCCTCGGACCACGGAGAGCACAAAGACACCCCTGAAACCCAGAGGAACTGTAATACTAAGAGAATTCCTGCAGAAGATTTACATGCCTCTGGTGCTGGAATGTTGGATATTTCTATTGTTGCCAAAGCCAGGCAGTGAAATACCACAATTCAGGTGCCAAGCACGTACAAGAAAAGCATAGAAGTGTGATTTTTTATTTAAATTAAACTGGGCTCCTCTTGTTTGCTTTCTGGTGCCACAGCATCCAGACAGCCTGTGGAAAAGACTTCAGAACCACAGGCAGCCAACGCTGGATAAGTACAATCATGGAATTGCTTAGGTTGGAAAAGCCCTCTAAGATTGAGCGCAACCATCCCCCAGTGCTGCCAAGGCCACCATTAACCATGTCCCCAAGTGCCACATCCACATGGCTGTTAAATCCCTCCAGGAATGGCGACTACACAACTGCCCTGGGCAGCCTATTTTAATACCAGACCACCCTTTCCAGGAAGAAATAGCTCCTGATGTCCAACCTGTCCCTGCCCTGGCCCAGCCCGAGGCCGTGCCCTCTCCTCCTGTCCCTGTGCCCTGGAGCAGAGCCTGACCCCCCTGGCTCCCCCTTCCTGGCAGGGATTGCAGAGCCAGAGGGTCCCCCCTGAGCCTCCTTTTCTCCATGAAATCTCGAGCTCCATGGATGGGTGTGCAATGAATCCCACGTACCAGCACATGGCCTGTGAGACCCCCAAACAGAGCCAGAGGAGGAAGAGGAGCTGCAGAGACAGATGGTGCCAATGTGTTTTACCAGAGCAAGTTGGGAGAAGAATTCTGGGATATAAACCCAGTGTCCACACATTTGTTCCCATTCCACAGCCAGAACACTCAGCAGAGTGGAATGTCCCTAGTTCATAGAATCACAGAATCCTGAGCTGGAAGGGACCCATAAGGATCATCCAGTCCAGCTCCTGGTCCTGCACAGGACACCCCAACCATGTCCCCTGGTTCATGCTCCTGCAGCAGTTCCCTCCCCAGCTGGAGCACTGAGGGAAAAGAGGCCTTGGGAATACGATTAAATAGCGGATTGGGAAAGCTTTGAGCCCATGCTGGAAGAAGGGGTTAAGTGATACATGTGAGTGATGTGAATCATTGCAGGCAGTGGGTGGATCCTATAGTGGGAATAAGAGGCTGTGCAACCCACGGCCATGGGGACTGAATGCCATGGATCTGCCCTCCTTTCCCATGGGAGCATCCCTGTGGCACCAAGGCAAGCCCCCGCTGAGCTGCCCTGCTGCAAACACTCAGAGCTCAGGGACAGCCCCTGTGCTGCCACACAGTTATCTCTGGTTCTACCAACCTCCAGTGCCTGAAGTTCCTCCCCAGCAGGCCCAAATGGAGCAGTCTGATTTTTGGGCAAGGCCACGGTCTTGATAGAATCCAACTGCTCTAAGGCACATGGGAAAGCTTCAGTGCTAAAAGTTGCCTCTCTTCTCTTTCAGCAAAGATCTCTTTCTATGGACATTCAGGGGTTTGGGTATCCTGATTTGTCCCTACAACCCCTGGTGAAAGACAGGGGTGCATCACAAAGTCCCTGCTCCAATCCCTGCTCTAACAACCACTGCCTAAAGTGGGTGGCACAAACCAGGAGATAACACCCAAAACCTGGACCTATTGGAGGGAGCCTGGGTACAAAAGAGTGACTGTGGAAAGCTCCTGGGGGGGAGGTGGATACCCCAGGAACACCTTGCAATGGGCTGAGCTCATCTTTAGAACATCTGCAGGTGCAGGAGGTGTAAGCAAGGGCAGTTAACAACATTTCCTGGATGGCTGTGAGGCTGTACATGCACTTTCATCTCTTTTGGCCTGGGGCACTGTTCCTGTTTGGCTGCTTCAGTACAGTCCCCACTCCCAGAGGCCAACGTCTGAGCAGCTGAGCAAAACATCTGCTGGGGAATTTGTGGGTGCTGTGCCTCTGGCATCCTGCTGAGCTCCTTCTGCAGAGCCAGTGCCAGCTGTTCACCTGCATTAATGTGAGGGAGGCAACAGTTTGGCTCCACAGTTTATTAAACTTTGCCTCTCTGTGACAAGGTGTGAACCTGAGCTCTACAATAATTTTCCAAAGCTTTTACATGCCAGGGAAATTCCCAGCCATGGAGCCCTGAGCAGGTGAAAGAGCAAGGTCCCTTCAGGGATGAGGATTTGGTGCTGCCCAAATGGATGAGCCAGTGCTGGGGAAGGAAACTCTGCATTCCAGACCCTGAGGAAGCCTGAGACAGGGGGCTGTCACCTTGCTCACAGTGTGAGGTGGAACTCAGTGCCTGCTCCTGTGCTGGCCAAGCCAGGTGTGGCTCCACAGGCTTGTCCCAGCAAGGATGTGGCCCAAGGCATTGCTCCAATAGCTCCTGGTGGCTCATTTATTCCCTCCACGCTTCATGTTCCTCTTCCTCCCTGAGTCAGCTTGCCCTGCTGCTGACAGGAGGCTGATCACTGCCATGACCTGCAGGCTTGGCTCTCTCCTCACAGCTTCCGAGGTGGTGTTGGAGGGGTGGGACTCCCTGCTCCAGTGGCCACCAGCTCCAGCCAAGTCACTCTGCTGCCTCACACCCTGATGTGCTGATCCCAGGGCTGGTCAGCAGCCAAACATTATGTGTGTCACATCCTGGGAATCACAGCCAGCCCAGGATGCAGCCCCAAAGCACCTCCAAAGGGTCTCTGTTGCAAAGCCATGCCCAAGAAGGGCAGAGCAAGAAGGATGAAGGATGAGAAGGGGGAAGAGGCAGGGGCAGCAGGGAGACAAGGAGAAACAAGGCTTTTCAGAGCAAGCAAGGAGGCACACACAGTGCATACATGACAAAAAGCTGCACTGGGGATGGAAAGTGACTGATTCAGGGCTGATAATGGCACTGAAACACCCGCTACTTCCTCCTCCTCCTCTGGAGCACAAGAGCTGGCACATCTTGGCAGAGGGTTCTGTGTTCAATGCACTTGGCTGGAGATGGGTGGAGAACATTCTACCTCTGCTGGTGTCCAAAAAGGATGGTAGAGCTCTCCCATGTCACCTCCAGGCAATGGGGGACACAGAGGGCCAAGAGGGTCAGCAGATGCTCACCTGCCTGCTTCCAAGTGTGGTGCATGGAAGGATCCTTCTGACTTCCCATTACTCAGAGCTGAGGTCTCTGTTGGGAATCCAAGTCCCAGGATCAATCCCATCACTTCCACGCCCTCATCACTTGATGCTCCTCATCACTCTGGTCCAGGCCAAGCAGCAGCACAGAGATGGCACAGTTTGATCTGCAAAACCCAGAGCAGAGGGAACAAGACCTCCTTTGGTGGAGTGGTAACTCAGCTGTGGGAAGGAGGAGGAGGAAGAGGAGGATGAAGAGAAGGAGGAGGAGCAGGTCCTTAGGGTTTGGAACATGAAGATGTGAAAACCAGACATCCAGGTGTTTGTGGGGCATGATGAGAGCTGGGGTGGCTCATCCCAGGGAATGCATCAGCCTTGAGTGACCAGGGCAGGCTGACGAGCAGGGACTCAGAGTCCTCCAGGAAGCAGAGACCTTCCCAGCTTCATCTTGCTGCTGGCTCAGCCAGAAGAACCATGCAAGGTCCTCACAGTGTCGTGGAGGGCTTTCTCCCTGGGTTTTCACACACTGGGTTAATTGAATTTCTTTTTGGTGGTGGCAATAATAGAGCACAAGCCCCTTTCTGACAGTGTTCCACGTGGAGCAGGGAGGATTGTGGTTATCATCCTTACCACAGGCTGAATTTTCTGCTCAGACATCAGGAGGTATTTTAGACAAACAATGGATCCTGGTGTCCAAGAAGGGACACAGAGAGGGAATGGGAAGCAATCTGGGCTGTACACTCCTTGTGGCAACAACCTCACCTAGTGCAGTTGTTGAAGAGGGAGTTATGTCCTTCTGCAGTTGTTGGAGTGGAACTGGCCTCAGGACCCCTCCGTGGAACGGCAGGACCACCTTCTGGAGCTGCCTAGCTCCAAATATAGGATTACACAAAACCAGGTTTGCCTGGAAGTCTAACTTTGAGGAGAAAAGGTAGGTGGGCTAGATCCATCTTCAGAGAATCACAGAATGGGGTGGGAGGGACCTTAAAACTCATGTCCTCCCCTGCCATGGGCAGGGACACCTTCCACTAGCTCCATCAAGTCTGGCCTGGAACGCTTCTGTAAAGGTCAGGCAGATCCTGCAGTGATTTCTCAGGGGATGTGGCCCAGGACGTGCTTTGTTCTGATACTGCACCGACTCCCAGAGTAGCATTTGCAGTGTGAGTCAGGGGATATTTAAACGGAGCATTTACCCAGTGAGATGTAACAATAACCCTTCCCAGCGAAATGCCAGCCCAGGGAGAGAGGCTGGCACGAGACAGGCAGCTCTCTGCACCCACCCTGCCGTGCTGCTCTGCATTTACACAGCATTTCACCTGCCTCCCCTGGGCCTGAATTAACACCTGAGTCTGCAGCCCCTGGTTATGTTCCAGTTCTGTAGAGAAGTGTCTACAACTGAGAGCAAAAATGAAAAATGCTGTGTTGGATGAAATCCTGGAAACATCCTGGCCTGCCTGATACTGCACAAAGCTGCTACATGCCCAACAAATGACATTTCTCTGCTGTGGGCTACCACAGCCTGTAAGGATCATTAATTATCTGCAGCTCATACAGGGCCCACACCAACTCCACCACTTGGACAAGGATTACTGCAGGAGGATTTGGACCAGAGGAGATCATGTTCCATGATTGTATCCATTTGGTCACACTGCTTCTAGACACTTTCTTGTGACCCAGAGACTCTTTTGAAAGTCCACTTCACAGTGAATCATACATTTTTCCTCGAGTCTTTGACCTCACGGTACCATGTAGAGATCATTCAGTGTGGTCTGGAGGAGATTATTTGTAACAATTTCACTGATGTTCTGGAATTAAAATTAATGGAATGTCAGCAGGTGACTCCTGAGGCTTCCGCCTATTCCTCTGCAACAAGCCACTTGGGCTTATCAGAGGAGAGTATTCTGGAAACCTTCACAAAGAAACGCTGCTCACTCCCCCCTCTTCAGCCTCATTTTGCCCATTTTCTGCTTATAGGAAGTGCATTGGCAGCTCTAATTTCTCTGTCAGCCTAATCAGATCCACTGGGAGCTGAAAAGGAGGATTAAAGTGGTGTGAGGTGCTGAGGGTTCACCCTCCCAAGCAGCTCTTCACAGGACTTGTGGAGAAGTCTTCTACAGCCTGATCTTCCAGACATGGGATGAATGTAAATCCCAGGAGCTGCTGACTTTTCAGAGGCACTTCTGAGCCCTTTCTCTACAGACCCAGCTCGGAGCAGTGGAGAGTGGAGGTTGTAGAGGAAGAAACGAATCTGAATGTGAATGAAAAGGGTTGGCTGTGTGTGGAGGATGTGATGGATTGAGGAATGTCACAGAGGAAGATCAAAAGGAGCAATTCTGACTGTAATGAGAACCTACTCACTCACTGTGTCTGCACTACTACAGCAGAAGGTGACTCTGAGGAGCCTCCCAGACTGGTCCTTGGAATCATAAAAATCGTGGAATGGTTTGGGTTAGAAGGAACCTTAAAGCCCATCTCATTCCAACCCCCTGCCGTGGGCAGGGACACCTTCCACTAGCCCAGGTTGCTCAGAAGGGCCAATGGGAAGAGCTTTGCTGTGTGGGATGAGCACTGTGAAGGGGCCCTGCTGGCCTTGCTGTCTGCACAGAGCCCAGGATGGCTCAGGAGCAGCGAGGTCTTGTTTGTGCACAGCCATCCCAGCTGGCTGCTTTGGGCAAATCCCTCCTGGGACACAGCAGGAAGATGGGAATTTGTGAAGGATGACTGCAGAGAGGTCCTGCTTCCCAGAACACCAAAGGTTTAGCAATAAACCTGAGAACAATTACTTCCCAAACTGGGTCTCTCCCAGTGTGATAAGCAGAGATGTCTCTCCTCCATCCCTGGCCACTTGCTCCTGGTTGACGGTGCCCAGCCTGCAGAGGAACAGATGTGTGAGGAGACAGAGCCTAAAAATAAAGCTGATGGAAGCAGCATGTGGCATCCTGGCAGAGTGTGCAGCACTGCTCCCTTCCTGCAAGGTGGCAGCAGTCCAGCGGATGCGAGGAAAATCTTGGAGCCCTTCCCAGTGGGACCCGCCCAGGCCATGACAGGAACCTGCATTTCCCCCACAGCACCCCCACAAAGGCACATCCTCTTTCCAGACCTGCTCCACCACCAAAACAGCTCAAACGGGGCAGACGGGATGATCTGCAAGAGGCTTCCTGCCTCACCACACAACTGCTGTCAGCATGGACCAGGGCCTGGCCAAGGGCAGCATCCGGACAAGGCAGAGCCAAGCCAAGGTTTGCTGGCAGAGAGAAGAGCTTGGAGGAGCTGCAGTCGCATCTGAGCCCCTCAGCCACAGTCCCTCAGGAATATGAGGTGCCATGGCCAACCTCTTGGGTTTTACAACAACCCACAGAATCACAGAATAGTTCAGGCTGGAAGGGACCACCAGTATGATCATCTGGTCCCACCTCCCTGACCCAGCAGGGTCAACCCAGAGCACGTGGACTGCATTCCCAGATGGTTCTGGGATATCTCCAGTGAGAGAGACTCCACACGCTCTCTGGGCAATCTGTTCCAGTGCTCAGTTACCCACACAGTAAAGAAGTTCTTCCTCATGTCCAGATAGAACTTTCTGGGCATCAGTTCCTGCCTGTTCCTCTCGTCCTATTGCTGGACACCCTTGAGCAGAGCCTGGTCCATGCTCTGCCCCTTTCCTGCAGATATTTGCTCTCCACAACAAATTAGGACAAGGGCTTGCCCCTTCTTTTGGAGGTGTTTTGTGGCACTGCCCTGGGCTCTGTAGTACTCATAGAGCCCACCATGAGGGCAGTGTGGACAACACAATTTGGGGCACCTTGGCAAGTTCTGACAGGTCAATGAAAGCCTGTCTGTGCAGCAAAACAGCACCCAAGGAAGGCCTGTTCCAAGTGTCAGGGATGTTTCCTCAGCCTGGTTTTTCTGATATGAACACAAACCTGTGCAGATGTTATGAAAAAATACAGAGAAAACAAACCAAGAACCTTCTCCACCTCCAACTCTGTGCCTTCCCTTCTCCTGGGGAACTGCATGAGGAAACAAACCACACTGAGCAGTAGAATTGCTCAAGGCACTACCAGAAGGTGTCCACATAGAAGGTGTTGGGAACACATGGAGCCAACTGGATAATGAAATGTAGCAAACCACTGCATTCTGCCAGCATTCCAAATCCAGAGGGTAAATCACCACCTGGAAGCAGCCTGCCCTGCCCAAAGCTCTGGAGGACATGAACCAGGAGCTTACACTTGCTTGCCATGTGCCCAGCTCCAGGTAGAAGGTCAACATCCAGCTGGATGGTCTTTGCTTCCTGCAGTTCCAAAGGAAGTTTTGAGGAAGATCAAAAGGCTATGGGGGAAGAGGAGGACAACAAAAGGACAGTGTGACACATGCCATCCCTTCCTTTCCATGCATCTCATCATCATTCCAAATTTCCATCCACAAAGGTAGGAAGTAAATAAAGGGAGCTTATGAGAAGGGATTTCTCACAAGGGCATGGAGTGACAGGACAAGGGGGAAGGGCCTTAAGCTGGAGATTGCATATGAGATAGAAATTCTTCCCTGTGACGGTGGGCAGGCCCTGGCACAGGGTGCCCAGAGAAGCTGTGGCTGCCCCTGGATCCCTGGAAATGTCCAAGGCCAGGTTGGACAGGGCTTGGAGCAACCTGGGCTAGTGGAAGGTGTTCCTGCTCATGGCAGGGGGTGGAACTGGATGTTTTAAGGTCCCTTCCAACCCAAACCATTTTGGGATTCTGCAGAGTTCATTTTGCCAACCACCTCTAAAGAAATGCCTTGGAGCTGAAGCTCATGGAGCACACACTCTGAGGCTGCCCAAAGGATTCCTGTGCCCATCACATCCTCCTCAGCCCTTCCACCTTTCCTGCTGCCAGAGGGGTGACTCAACCCTGTGGCACAAATTTCTTTATGTCAAGAACAGCTGCCAGTTACTCTGGGAGACTGTCACTGCTGAGGGCAGGGCACGCTCCCCATTTGTGCCCAGTCTGCCAAGCTGGGCTGCCTCCTGAACAAACTTCCCAGCCTTGCCGCCTGCTCTGGGCTCACATTGCTGCTGATCACATCAACAAAAGTGGTGATGTTGCATTTTCAATGGGTGCCAGGAAAACACTGCCTGTTTTGGAAGAACATGAGGCTTTTTGTGCTCTGTACTCAAAAATCAACAGAAATTTGGTTCTCTGTGATGAAATTTGCTGTTATCACAAAATCCGATCCAGATTGGATTAAAATATATTTCGTTTTGGTTTGTTGTTTTTTTTTTTTATTGCTTCTTTCTCGCAGTGTGTTTGTGAGAGGTGGCTCCATTTCTGGTCTTTCCACAAGTAATAAGTGTCCTCATGGACCATGGCAGATGTTTGTAGCCCTACAGGCCATGGACCCCCATGAGACACTGTTCCAGTTCAGCAACCTGGACCACTGTGTGGGTGTGACCAAAGCTGGGCATTCTAAACCCTCTGGGCCATTGCCCAGCAACTCTTCCCAATGGCCCATTGGCAGCAGCTGCCCAGGGCACAGCTGAGCCCTCAGCCTGGCAGCTGGCTGGGAAAGAAGCCTGGCAGAGGAGCTGGGAGAATTCCCCTGCAGGGACTCCTTGGCACCTCCACACCCACCTGAGGGCTCAGCTCTGCTCAGGGGCCAGCAACCATTCCAAAATCCCCCCTGACTCCCAGAGTCGCATCCCCCAGTCTGGAACTCCCTGCCCTGGGGGACCCACTGGGGGCTCCCACCTGGGCCCGAGGGGAGAGAATCTTGGGATTTGGGGACTTCTGGGACCACTCATTGGATCCAGAGGAGGAGCAGAAGCTGGACAGGAGGAGCCCACCACTCTCCACCAGACTGTGCCATCATCTGCACCAACAGGTTTGTCCCTTCCTTTTCCTTTGGACTCGGGGGAACCACGTGGGGCTCAGCACAGGGGCCACCAAACCCCACTGTGTTTGTGCCCAGGGGGGCTGGGTTACACTGCTGGGTTTGGGGGTTAAACCCAATTTCTCTTTGTGCCATTGCATTTATTGTAATATTTTTATTAAATTGTAACTCTGATTTATAATCTCAGTTGTGTTGGGTTTGTTTGTCCTGTTGGTTTACCTTTAACCCCACACAGACACAGACACAGGAGAAACAATCCTGTTACAGGGCAAAGTACTGGGGTCAACCAGCAGATCCTGGGCTTAGCTCTCACCAGGATCATCCAGAACAGTTCAAATCCTTGCCATGGGAGGCCACAAAATGAATATGAAAAGTAAGTGAAAAGCTAAATTTGACTGCTAGGGATGGGTAGGAACAGGTTACAACTGCCTGTTGTGACACACTGAGGTCCCTCCCTTTGCCACAACACCTCCTAAAACCAATTTGCCAAATCACAGCACCTGGCACTTGAAAAGACTGTTCCGCCATATCCACTGTGCTCCTCTGGTACTCCAGGCTGCTGGTGTGGAGGGTTCTGGGCCCTCCATGTTGGAGTTGGAATCTGGAAAGTTCTCCTGCTGATGCATTTTTAGCAATAGGGTCAAAATTACTGGAATGAAAATGCTTGTACAAAACAGGATGTTGGATGGGGATTGGAGGAACCTGGTCCAGTGGAAGGTGTCCCTGGTCCAGTGAAAAGTGTCCTTGCCCATGGCAGGAGGTTGGAATGAGAATGGCTTTAAGGTTCCTTCCAACCCAAGCCACACAGGATTCCAAAGCCACCCTCCTCCTGCAGGGAGGGAGCAGGGAAGGTCATGGACACAGACAACTTGACGTTGCATCAATGTAGGAAATACATTCAAAAAACAAAGCAAAATTCCTTAAGTGGTGATGGACAAGAAAACCTCCCATCCCTGGAAGTGTCCAAGGCCAGGTTGGACAGGTGTTGGAGCAACCTGGTCCAGTGTAAGGTGTCCCTGCCCATGGCAGGAGCAAAACAAGAAGGTGTTGAAGGCATCTTCCAACTCAAACCATTCTTGATATCTCCTGTGCTTACTAAAGATGCACTAAATGACTGTGCTGCTTCCAGCCTGCTTTTCCTTACAAAACCAAACTGTAATGTCAAAGACCATGAAAACCTCCCTGAGGAGCCACTCTTGACTGGCAGCCCTTGGGGAGGAAAAGTGCTGAGTTCTGGGCAGTGCCAATGGCATCAGTGGCTCTGTTACAGCCACAGCCTGTGTATGGTCAACATCCCAACACAACCAGGTCCCTCCCCAGCCCCCAAAGCCTCTTCATGCCTCATTGCCTCAGAACAGGGAGCCAGAGCGTCCCCACCAGCTGTGTGCAGTGGGACAGAGCTGACCTGGCAAGGGTTCCTTCACTGTGCCTCCTAACAACGCGAGCCCCCAGTGCCATTGGCTCCGCTTCAGCCCCGCTCCAGCCCCAGCACTAATGATGCTGAGCAAGGCAAGCAGTAATTGTGTTTGCAGGTGACAGGGCTGGAAGTGCATTGCTGCGAAACACAGGCTTGGCAGGAAGTGCCAGCTTGGAAGGGAGGGAGGGCAGCCAATTGCGAAATCCCTGGCAAAAGGGTTCGTGTCAAAGCAATGTGGCTGTGCTCGGCCCAGCGGCTGCAGAAAAGGCAGGAGGAGTGTGCCCATGGGAAAGCCTGGAGTGGGAAAGGGCTGCACCATGCTGGAGAACCTTCCTCTGGGGCACAGCAAAGCCTCCTGAGGTGGTTTTGCTTCCAGCACATCCCCAGATGTGCCCGTGGCTGCTGGAGCCACTCGTGGTAAAATGGGGGTGACAAGAGCCTGTCTGGAGATTTGGGGAATGGATTTAGGAGGGTGGATGGGTGGTGGTGCCTGAGAAAGACTATTGCTGGAGAAACACATGGATTCATACTCTGGGCTCCAACCCAGAGAACAAAAGTGTGTGTTGGTGTTAATCTGGTGTAACAACAAATAAAAGCTCCCCAATTCTGCTCTGGGCCACTGCAGTGCTGTGAATGCCCCACCTTCATCAGCTGATTGAGGAGTCTGTTCCCTGGATTTTATCTCGGGAATATGCTCTTTTCACAGGAATACATCACTGGAAGAACATGAATTTGTGCCATGGGAGATGCACAGACAGCCCTTGGGGATCTTTCCTGACTAGAGCTGGGGAGTAAAGTGCTCCCAAATACTGAAGTACATGGAGGAAAACATGTTTCCATGGAAAAACAACTCCAAATGAAACTCCTCCAGGGCCCAGAGCACCGCAGAGAGGCTGCACCAGACACTCCAGGCTGGGCTGCACTTCCAGCTTCTGCCTGGGCTCTACCAGCTTTGAACAGCACATAGAATCATAGAATCATAGAATCCTAGAATGGATTGGGTTGGAAAAGACCTCCCAGATCATCAAGTCCAACCCTTGGGCCAACTCCACTCCCTTTACCAGATCATGGCACTCAGTGCCACAGCCAAGCTCAGCTGAAAAACCTCCAGGGATGGGGAATCCACCCTCTCTCTGGGCAGCCCATTCCAATGCCTGAGCACTCTCTCTGCAAAGAATTTTTTTCTACTCTCCAACTTCAATTTCCCCTGGCAGAGCTTAAGCCAGAAGGTCATGGCACTGAAGGTCATGGCACTGCCTGCAATCCCTGTGGTACTTTGGCCAGAGACTCCATATGGAAATACAGAGATCAGCCTCTCAGGGAGCACCACAGCTGGAGGGGAGAGGGGCACACACCACTCCTTCCTTCCATCTCTCACCAAGCTTCCTTCTACAAGTCTCCCCTGACCATGCAGATGTGTGGATGTGGATTCCCCAGGGCTGTACAGCTTTATCCTCTTTGTTGTGTGTCCCTGTCACTTCCCACTTTGCATTGAGTGAATTCCTGGTATTTTATCCCTGAGCAGGCAGTGGGTACTGAGGCTACACCTTTCCTGCTGGCAACTCCTGCTTCCCTCCCCACATTCCAGTCATTCATCCACATTATGTCACAAGTATGGCTGCCATCAAGGCAGGAGATCATCCTGTGCTAGTTCCAAAATGCCCTGAACGTTTATGGAACTGTGAAAATGATGAATAACAATAGTGAGACACCAAAGAGGGTCTCCTGAGTGAGGGGTCAGATCCCACAGCACAGGGAGAAGCTTCCACTGAGGGCATCGCATCAGCTTGTTGGCACAGAACAATTGCCTTCAAGGCTGTGTGGCCTGAAGTCCATTAAAATGGCTGTTTTGGTGGTGACTTATGAATTTAGAAACTGAGAGTGCTCTCAGCTCCCAGCTCAACAGCGTGCAAATCTGGGGTCACTCTGCTGGCCTCAGTCACACAGGACCAGAGCAATTCGAGCAGCCCCAGTGTGAAAATCCATAGGGCAGGAGCACAAAGGGCTCCTCAGAGAGTCGCCAGACACAATTTGTGCTGGTTTAAAGGTAAACCAGCAGGAGAGACAAACCCAACACAAAAGAGATTATAACTCAGAGTTACAATTTAATAAAAATATTACAATAAATACGATGACACAAAGAGAAATTGGTTTTAACCCACAAACCCAGCAGTGTAATCCAGCCCCCTGGGGCACAAACACAGTGGGGTTTGGTGGCCCCTGTGCTGAGCCCCACGTGGTTCCCCCGAGTCCAAAGGAAAAGGAAAGGAAAGAAAAACCTGATGGTCTCAGTCCGGTCAAGAGTGGTGGTCTCCTCCTGTCAAGGTTCTGCTCCTCCTCTGGATCAAAAAAGTGGTCCCAGAAGTCCCCAAACCCCAAGATTCCATCCCTTCAGGTGCAGGTGGGAGCCCCCAGTGGGTCCCCCAGGGCAGGGAGTTCCAGACTGGGGGATGTGACTCTGGCAGTCAGGGGGGATTTTGGAAACCTTGCTGGCCCCTGAGCAGAGCTGAGCCCTCAGGTGGGTGTGGAGGTGCCAAGGAGTCCCTGCAGGGGAGTTCTCCCAGCTCCTCTGCCAGGCTTCTTTCCCAGCCAGCTGCCAGGCTGAGGGCTCAGCTGTGCCCTGGGCAGCTGCTGCCAATGGTCCATTGGGAAGAGTTGCTGGGCAATGGCCCAGAGGGTTTAGAATGCCCAGCTTTGGTCACACCCACACAGGGATAAACTGGTCCCAGCCTGCTGAACTAGGACACTATTCCACCCTGAATCCCACCCAAAGCAGCAGAGATTTGCAAGGATAAGGATAGGTTGTCACTGCAGGAAGGATTAGTGAGGCAAAAAGGGTAAAACGCAGTGGCACAGCATCCACCTAACCCCGAACCACATCCACAGGGGGCAAAAAGAGAAAGAGCCACTTTCTGCCCTCTTTTGCTGTTCCTAAATGTTCCAAGAGCATGCTAATGAGATTCCAGCAAGCAGACATCCCCATGAAAAAGGCACTCATTTGACCACCAGGCCCGGCTGCTAAGCCTGACCTTGGGAAAAACGAGGAATATTTTATTAATTGAGGCCTTCCACATTAAAAGAAAAGCCCAGCTTTCCAGCAAAGGAAGACCTTTGAGCCTTCCATCTACTTTTGTGAGCCTGCTGGGTGAGGTGCAGCGATTAAAAGCATTTTGAGGAGACAAAGGGTGATTTAAACAGCTATGGGGAGCTTGGGAGGGTGGAATGGGGAAAAATGGGGCAGAAAAGTGAGCAGCTCTTCATTAGCAGCTGCTGCACCCTCCAGGAGCATAACCCAGCCCTTGGGATGGCAGTGCTGAGGAGGGAGGCTCCTTGCTGGAGAAGGCAGGCTCCTCTATGGAGCATCAGGATCCTCCTGAGGCAGCTGTTTTAGCAGCACTGAAAATGAGGTGTTGCAGGTAATGAACCAGCAAGACACAGGTGTGGGGCAAGGGAAGCCCAGCACAGGGTGTCCACAAGTTCCTAAGTGCTAATTGTAATCGTTGTGATTAACTGCTTCCACAGGCAAAGCCCCTCTGTGAACATGTCCCTCCCTCTCCAGGCACCTTGTTCCCTCCTGCTTTGCACAGCTGCCACTTCCAGAGGGCTTTGGGCCCCTACAGCCCAGAGTTTCAAAGGAATTTGGGGAGACCACAAATCCAGGTATCCAAAGGCCACTAGAAATCCAAATCAGGTGCCCAGCAAAGTTAAGCTCTGCTTTGGAGATCTCCTGTGGGAAACCAGAGCAAGGCTTGACCTCCAGCCAGGTGATGTGGAGTCTTCCAACCCCAGGGCACCTTGGGGGTGTGACAGCAGTGGTTGGTGTATTGAGATCTGAGCATCCTATAGGTCTGGTTTTATAAATAATCTTCACTGTTTGTAAGAGATAAGAAGAAATGGAGCAGAACACACCCTCCCTCTGCCCATACTGCTGGAGATGCACTGGAGCAGCCTGGCCCCAGGTCTGCAGCTTCATCCTCTTTCCATGTGTCCATTCCCATTTCTGGGCAAATATGAAGGAAAAACTTTGACAAGGAGGGTGGGCAGGCCCTGGCACAGGGTGCCCAGAAAAGCTGTGGCTGCCCCATCCCTGGGAGTGACCAAGGCCAGGCTGGACAGGGCTTGGAGCAACCTGAGCTGGTGGGAGGTGTCCCTGCCCATGACAGGAGATTGGAACAAGATGAGCTTTAAAGTCCCTCCCAACACTAATGTAAATGACCTGGTTTTAACTAAAGATGTGGAAGGTAAGTGGTAGTGGGATCTACAGGACCTTCAGGACCTGCTTCCCTGCAGGCTTCAGGCTTCATTTCTTTTGGCAGCTCTGGGGAGGAAGGCAAGGCAGAACCCTGGGTGGGTGGTTCTGCTTGGACAGGCTGTGGGAACGCTGGGCATGTTACTGGGAGGAAACTGGTGCAAGGAGGGAACGAGGCAGGAAGGAAAGGTCAGATTTCAGGAAAGGTAAATTCACAAAGAAGCTTTTCAAGATCAGTAATGAAATGAGAGGGGCCAGCAAGTCAGCAAAGGGCTTTTTTGGAGCCCAAGGAAGTGAGGGTTGAACCTTCCATTGCCAGCAGTGGGTCCTCCCAAGCTATACCCAGAGACTCCAGTGTTCCCCACAAATCCATTGTAAGCAAACACACGCATGTCACAGCTGTGTTTATTGGCCCACATAATCCGCAGTCCCTTCCTAAGGAAAACCCCATAATCCCCTCCCCTCCTTTTCCTATTAGCACTGTGCACAGCTCCATTCCCTAATCCCAAAGCTCTGATGGTGCTGGTGGGCTCAGCTCTCTGCAGCCAGTGATAAGTGCATTCCTCCTCATCCCTTCTCAGATGTGTTAAAAGAAGGGGGGAAAGGGGAAAAAAATAAAAAAGAGGTGAAGGAGAAAGGAAGAGAAACAACTGAATGAGAACCATTTCATCCTTCTCAGCAGCTGGAAGGAAGGCAGATAAGTGAGTGCTGGCTCCACTCCAGCATCACATTCTCCCCAAAGAGGAGCGTGAGGGACAGGGAGCAGTTTCCAGCCTAACCTCGTGCCCCAGCAAAAACACTGTGAGGTGGAACAATTCCTTTTGAAGGTGATTAATGGCAGGGAACTCCTGGGGGGAATTTCAGCTGTCAGGGGCAATGGACGGAATGATATTTACCTTCCAACAAATCGGAGATGATTTCCCGATCTTTCCTCTGGTGCTGTCGTTCAGAAAAGGGTGTCTGGGCAGTGACAAGGTGTGTCTGCCACCCAAGGGCTGGGCTTTGCCTCAAAGCAGCTGGAAGGATCAGGAGGGGATTCCCTCCTCCCAAAATTTTCAATTTTCATCAAGAGAATGATGCTGAATGTGTGACTTTCTGAAGCTCAGTGCTGGCAGGATCAGCAGGGAATTCCTGCCTTCCAAAAGAGTTAAGATTTGCATCAGGATCAGGGAGCAGTGACGAGGATGTGGCTGGTGGAAGCTCAGCACTGGAAGATGCTGCTCTCACTGCAGCTGGCTGGGCCTGCAGAAGGCATGTGTGGCTGGGAGTGGAGCCAACTCTCTCATCACACCCTGGAAGGTTCAAAATGAGCTGAATTCTCACTCAGGGTTGTGCCAGCCCTGCCTTGTTGAGGAGACAATAAACAAATGAAAACCTCCTGTTCCTCGACTGAACCATACAATGTCTTAGGTAGAAGAGAGAACCCAAATCCTCACTTCCCTTTCCTGTTTCCAACCATTTCCTTTCTTTCTGTCCTCTCCAAACACTTGATAAAAACCTTCCAAAGAACTGCTGTCACAGGAGTCACACCAGTTCATAAGCCCAACACTCACATGCCCTTCCACCTGGATACACCCCAGAGATGGGCACCTGGATACACCCCAGAGATAGACACCTATGAGGGTTGGTTTCTTGTAGCCTCGTTGTGCTGTGTGCTGAAGGATATCTGCAACGATATGGTGCTTCTCCTGGTCTAGGATTATTAGTCCATTAACCTAGGAGAAGTGTGTGCTCAATGCTTTCCCCCAACCATGTGGTCTCTGAGAGCCCCCGAGAAGGGACACACAGGAACCACCGGTCAGAACAGGAACAAAGAGGAAGTTTATTCAGGGGAACAGGTTTATATGGGTTTTGAAGGGATACAAATTCTCCAATAAGGGACAAGAGGGAAGTCTGGCTTTAGGCCAATAAGAGTAAGGGGATTTACATTCAATGGGAGAGGGTTTCAGATAACATGAGGCCACTATCTGTGTCCCAGCCCCCTGGCCTGGCAGGGGACTGCTGGGAAGAAGACAGTGACTATGCAGTTTTTACATTCAGTACATTCAAACTACATTAAAAACATCAGTTGTTAAAGCATTCTCAGTGGATGGCTGATTTTCTTCATCAGCCCATTTTTGGCATGACATTTTCCAAGCCATGCATTGAGAGTGTATTGCTACAGGCACCTGCCTGTTCAAGCCCTCCAGTGCCAAGGGGAGAGTCTTCTGACTCAGGAAAAGGGTTTTTCCCCCCTAAACTCACAGTGCATAACTCCCACACAGTCCAAGAATACTGCCTGAGTGGCAACACTGAGCAGGAGAAGAATGGATGGGCATCCAAAGAGCCTCAAACCTCATGGCAAAAC
Organism: Sakesphorus luctuosus; assembly: GCA_013396695.1. Lineage (NCBI taxonomy): Eukaryota > Metazoa > Chordata > Aves > Passeriformes > Thamnophilidae > Sakesphorus > Sakesphorus luctuosus. The sequence goes on from VWZD01009269.1 coordinate 92,959, forward strand.
AACATATTCGACTCCAGCCAGAAAGAATTGCACAAAAATATCCTTGAGGTCCCATGACTAAGACTCTGAGGTTAAGGTTTAGTTTTGCTTTGCTCTGAGTGTTGAGGGCAAGTCCAGGAGCTGAATGCAAGGGAGGGAACCTCAGATATGCCACAGGAGGGAGGCTATGAAAAAACAAGGATCAACTACTCACAAAGCTTAAAAAGCCCAGATAACACCTGGGCTTCTCTCTCACCCCATGCCTTGTTTTTCCACAGGTTCCCTCCACCCTGCACAACCTTACTGTCTGCTGGGATTATTCGTGGCCCTTTCCCAGAGGTTTGTAGCATTCTTTCTGTACCCCTTGTGTGGGATTGCAATTAGAACCCATCCAGCCCTGGAGCGGGGTGTGCAAACAGCTTTTCCAGCCTCACTCAGCTCCATGCTTTTGTATTTCCAATTTCTCCTGCCAACCCTGGGGCATGGACACTTCCCCCTTCCTGAAGGTTGGGAAGCAGCATGGAACAGCCCAGAGGCTGGGGGCAAAATCCCAGGAAAATGATGGCTGCTCATGGGAAAGGTGAAAAAGGACGGGGATTGATTTAAAGAGAGAAAGAGATGGAAGGAGACAAGGAAGATGTTTTTACTCCTTCATTGAGCTGTGTGGCTGTTTGACAAACCAAGTTCCAAAAGTGCTGAGGATTTCAAGTCCCAGCAGGTGGTTTTCCCTCTCAGAGCTTCTTTAATATCTGTTACAGGCTGTCCAATCAGGCAAGAAAACCTTGGATCTTCCCCTCCACTTAATGCTGTGTCTGGGCAAAGAAAATACAGGAATGCCACTGTTAGTGAGAGCCTTTAAAGGCTTTGGATGGAGAGCATGGCCAACATGGAGCAGATGGAGAGATGCTCTGTCCACCTCAGCAGCTCCCTGCAGCACAGATGCTCTGCCATGAGCCACTGAAAGAAATGATTCCCACTGAAAGGATGTTTAGGAAGGAAAGTGCTGGTGATGGAGGAAGACAAATGGTCTACAGGGCTGATGGGCCACCCAGGACCCAGGGGAAGGGATTGGATAAAGAGGAACAGCAGTGTGGGAATTGTGGTCTTTCAGTGCCTGAAAGGGGCAAACAGGAAGAGCAACAGTTTAGTGGTGGGACAAGGGGGAATGGCTTCAGGTCCCTCAAAGGGAGAACTGAAGGAGAGTAGGTTTAGGTGGATATTTGGAAAAAACTCTTCCCTCTGAGGGTAGTGAGGCCCTGTCTGTGGCTGCCCCATCTGTGGAAGTGTTCAAGGCCAGGGCTTGGAAAAACCTGGGATAATGGAAGGTGTCCCTGCCCATGGCAGGGGGTGGAATGAGCTGAGCTTTAAGGTCCCTTCCAACCCAAATCCTTCTGGGATTCTGTCATAGCTATGGGAGGATATCTGTGGGAAGGAAAACAGTCAGGCTTGTGTGCACTGGGGTGTTCCTGTCACTGCCTGCACAAGTGACTGTTCCTGGGAAACACAAGGACATCCAGCAGCACAGAGAGATCCTGAATCTGCAGCCCCATAAAGCCCCACTTCCCTTCAGCACATGGAGTTGACTTTCAGCACAAGCCCCAGCGCAGCACACGCTTTAAATTAACCTTGTGGTAAACCCCAGGCCCAAGGAAAACCCACCCCAAACCCCTGCACTGGGGAGGCAGAGCCTTAAGGTCCATCTGAGTCCCTTCCCTTGGCCCTGAAAGTCCTGGATACAGCAGGAGGAGGTTTTGTGCTGCTGGAAAAGAGCTGTGGAAACCATCACTGAGACTCTTCCCAGGGCAGTGAGGGGTTTCCCAGAGCTGCTCAGGGAGATGGTGAGTGTTGTGGATAACTCAGGGCTCACAGATAGGGAATTTTTTAACTGTCTGGCTTTGGCCTGAAATCAGAGACTCAACAGAAACTCTTGATTTGAACGTACAGGTTTCTCAAAGCCTGGGTGATGAAGATGAGGAAAAAGCAGATGGAGGAATGCTGGAGGGATAATGGGAAAGCCAGACTCCAGCCTGCCCTGAATCCCTGCCTGAGGCATGGGAAGATGCATTCACTTCTCTCAGCCTCATCTACTGGGGCTCTTCTTCCTTCTGCACACAATTAAACATGGGAGGAAGAGGGAGGGGGATGAAGGAAGCTCCTGGCCCTGGAGATGGGATGCGAGGCAGTGATGTGTGCTCCTTCACTCACAAGCCCTGGTTCCAAGTTAAACACATCAGCTGGAGCCTCTCCACGGCTTCTCTGGGCAGGGGGTTTCCCCAAGGTGCTTTTCCACCTCTTGTTGAATGTCAAAGTTTTCCAAGCCCTGACAATCCAATGCAGAGGAGATGCCAAAGCCATGAGCCACTTTGCACCCCCCAAATCCTGTTCCTCTCCTATGCACGATAACCCAGAGAGATGCTCTAGAGCAGCTGAGCTGTGCCAGGGGCTGCCCTCATCCATGGAATGCTGCTGCCCCACGGCTCTCAGCAGCTCTGTGCCCTGGAGTACCCACATCAGCATCTTGCATAGGGTCAAAATCAATCCAAAATTACTTCAGCAGTGCACAGGATGAAGCAAAATCTCTCAGTCCAGTGTGGGCCTTGAATGCAGCCCAGTGTTCCCTCCCTGCCCAGCTTTCCCTGCCTGCCCAGCTTTCCCTCCCTGCCCAGCTTTCCCTCCCTGCCCTGCCTTCCCTCCATTCTCAGCTTTCTCTGCCTGTCCAGCCTTCCTTGCCTGCCCAGCTTTCCCTCCC
>VWZD01009269.1:95846-124738 GCA_013396695.1 Sakesphorus luctuosus
CCTGCCCAGCTTTCCCTGCCTGCCCAGCTTTCCCTGTCCAGCTTTCCCTCCCTGCCCAGCTTTCCCTGCCTGCCCAGCTTTCCCTGCCCAGCTTTCCCTTCCTGCCCAGCTTTCCCTGGCTCCTGGCTTTCCACTCCTTATCATTTCGCATCTCGTGCTCACACATTTTCCTCTCCAAGCAGATGCAGAGGTGCAGCTCAGGAAGGAAAGCCGCTATCAGGGGATAGAGGAGTGTCATTTATAATTGCAGGGGAGGTGACTTTTGGGAGGGAGGAGGAAGCACAGAGGAGAAGGAGCAATCCATGGCAGCTCCATCCCTTCCCTCCTCTCGTTGCCATGGTGCCACTGCGGCGGGCACACCCCCTTTCCAGGCTGCCTCCCAAATCTGGGGACAGGGGGGCTGCCCCTTGGGAACGGAGTCTTTTCACCCCCTGAGCTCTATAACATCCCCCACGGCCGCCTCTGAGTGGGTCATTGTCTCCCGAGTCAGGTAGAAACCCCTTCCCTCCCCCTCCCTTTGCGCAGCAATCTGTAGATAAAGTTCCTGGAACGGAGCAGCAGCCGCGGGGAAGGAGACTGTTCTAAGCCATTCCCAGCGACTTTGCCAATGTGATAACGCTGTCCTGTCCGTCAGCAGCCGTGGGATTAAGGAGCAGGATGGAGCACGCAGTGCTGTGCATTAATGCCTGCACTTTTCAAGGTCAAACATGGAGTTTGTGGGCTGAGATTTCCAATGGTTCCTTATCCAGGTGCATAAAGCTGGAGCACCCACTCCAGGGGCCAAGGTTTCCATAGATTTTGATCCCTTTCATGCACACAAGTCATTCATTCCTGTGCTCTCTTTCTTGCAGGCTTTCTATGCTGGTTTAAAGGTAAACTGACAGAAGAAACAAACCCAACACAAAAGAGATTATAAATCAGAGTTACAATTTAATAACAATATTACAATGCATGCAATGGCACAAAGACAAATTGGGTTTAACCCACAAACCCAGCAGTGTAACCCAGCCCCCCTGGGCACAAACACAGTGGGGTTTGGTGGCCCCTGTGCTGAGCCCCACGTGGTTCCCCCGAGTCCAAAGGAAAAGGAAGGGACAAACCTGTTGGTGCAGATGATGGTACAGTCTGGTCGAGAGTGGTGGGCTCCTCCTGTCCAGGTTCTGCTCCTCCTCTGGATCCAATGAGTGGTTCCCCAGTCTCAAACCCCAAGATTCTCTCCCCTCAGGTGCAGGTGGGAGCCCCCAGTGCCTCCCCCAGGGCAGGGAGTCCAGACTGGGGGATGTGACACTGGCAGTCAGGGGGGATTTTGGAATGGTTGCTGGCCCCTGAGCAGAGCTGAGCCCTCAGGTGGGTGTGGAGGTGCCAAGGAGTCCCTGCAGGGGGGTTCTCCCAGCTCCTCTGCCAGGCTTCTTTCCCAGCCAGCTGCCAGGCTGAGGGCTCAGCTGTGCCCTGGGCAGCTGCTGCCAATGGGCCATTGGGAAGAGTTGCTGGACAATGGCCCAGAGGGTTTAGAATGCCCAGCTTTGGTCACACCCACACAGTGGTCTTGGTTGCTGAACCAGGATACCTCCCCAGCACTTGGAGCAGGTGGGAGCACTGGGTGACCCAGGGAGATGAATCCAAGGGGTTGGGAAATGGGAAGAATATTTCCAGAGAGGAAAGGAAAATATTTGGGTAAACAAATTCTCCCTCTTATGGTTTCTGTTAACTCACTGAAACTGAGCAAGACAGTTTAGGGGTTGTTTGTGGTTATATTTTCCAGTTTGTCTAAATAAATAACTTGGTTTTCAAAACAGAAACATGTGGAGTGGCAGGAAGTTTTGGCTTTCTACTTGTTTGTTTAACAGAAAAAGTAGTGTTTCAGTGAAAACAGTTATTCCAACTACTGCTGTTTGGTGGGAAGAGACAAAGTGCTTTCAAAAGGGAGAAGAAGAGGAAAGTTTTTACCCAGGAAAGGGTAAAAAAAAAGGCATGCAAGGCAGTAAATGAAGCTTTTCTGCTGATCACAGAACCATTCTGGCTGGAAAAGACTCTGAGATCATCGAGTCCACCCTGTGCCCAATGCCCACCTTGTCCCCAATGCCCACCTTGTCCCCCAGCTCAGAGCACTGAGAGCCATGTCCAGTTGTTCCTTGGACACTTCCAGGGGTGGGGGCTCCCTGGTCAGCCCCTTCCAGTGCCTGATCACCCTTTCCAGGAGGAAATTCCTCCTGCTGTCTCCCCTGCCCCTGCCCTGGCCCAACCTGAGGCCATGCCCTCTCCTCCTGTCCCTGTGCCCTGGGGCACAGGACGACCTGCCCACGGCTCCCCACTCCTGGCAGGGATTGCAGAGTGAGAAGGTTCCCCCTAAGCCTCCTCATACTACAAAATGTCTCTGGGCACAAAGTTCCTGTTACAGGAGCTTCTCATTGCTCACAGTCACCTCTCTAAACATACACAGAGCGACAGTGGATCCATCAGAGAGATCCATCAGAGCAGGGACTGAGCCAGAGGGCACTGGCACCCAATGGAAAAGCAGGACTGAGGGATTTAAAGAAGTTCTGAGACATTTATGAACTTAAGGTAGACTTTGATGACTGTGCCCAGCCTGTTCACACGGGGCTGGTCTCAGGAGCGGTTCCTCTCCTAAAGCCTAAACAGAGAATAATTTAACCTGATCTATTAACCAGTAATTCTGTTCTCTCAGCACTGCACTGAAGGATAAATGGGAGCCTTGTTCCCATTCCTGGAGGACAGACTTTAGACAGACACAAATAAACACTTCTCTCCCTTCTCTTCCCTAATGTTATTATGGGATTGAAGGAAAGGCAAAGTAAAGGACAAATGAACACTTGAAAATGGAACCTGTGGACACTCGACCTGCTGCTGCTGAAGTTGTGTCCCACCCTCTGCCATGTCCTGCCCAAAACAGGGGCCAGAGATGGGAGGACACTAACCTTACAACACCTTTACAGCCACAAACCTTGACCTCTTCAAAGTCATCTAAAGGGATTTTTTTTTTCAGAATATAAAGCTGATTTTCCCACCCAGATCCACCCTAAATATTTTCCACCTTTTTCCCCCCCATAAAAACTGTTGTATTTGGTTAGACTGACTCCAGGACTTTTTCCCTGACTGAAAGGAGAAAGAAGGAGCACTGTCAAGATTTACTGGCTGTGGGATTTATATTCCAATTGTTCCTTCTGCCTGTGGTATCCCTACAATTCCCACTGCAGGCGTGCTGAGATTCTGCGTGTTTCTGGTACAGCCCCCACATGTGATGGGTGAGCACCACAAACCCTTTCCCTGTGACTTGAGTCACTCTCTGGGGTTTTCCTCCAAATCATCCCAGGAACCTCTAGAGCTTTGGAAAGGGCCATTTCCATGTGCACTTCCGGGCCTCGCATTCCAGTCAAGCTGATCTTGACTCATTAAGGACTCTTTGTTCCTTCCCCATGGACCCACAGGAATGCAAATACCATCAGAGGAACTTGAGTGGAGCTGAGGGACCAGGAGCACCCTGGGAATGTCCAAAAGGACCTTGGGGATGGCCAATTCTGTGGCTGCTTCCTGCCTGCACCCCTTCACCTCCCTCAGAGCACACTTAGTGAAGAGGAAGAGCACCCACAATTCCTGTCTGTCTTTGTAGGGAAAGGGAAGACGCAGATTCAGTGCCCTCCTCAGACTGAGCTGTGTCTTCTGCCTCGCTGAGGATGCCCAAACACCTGGGATTTCTCGAGGAAGCTGCTGGGGTAGAGAGGGATCACAGCTCAGTCTCCAGGCTCAAGCTAGGAGAGCACAGAGTGATAAAGTGAAGATACTTAGAGAAGGGAGAAGGAGAAGTTTCTCCAGTGGGAGAGGGTGCCTCCGTGGCTTGGGTGTTCATAAGAAAAAAATCAGAGTGTTTCTAAGCTGGATAATAAGTTGTCCTAGTTCAGCAGGTGGGACCAGTTTGTCCCTGTGTGGGTGTGACCAAAGCTGGGCATTCTAAACCCTCTGGGCCATTGCCCAGCAACTCTTCCCAATGGCCCATTGGCAGCAGCTGCCCAGGGCACAGCTGAGCCCTCAGCCTGGCAGCTGGCTGGGAAAGAAGCCTGGCAGAGGAGCTGGGAGAACTCCCCTCCAGGGACTCCTTGGCACCTCCACACCCACCTGAGGGCTCAGCTCTGCTCAGGGGCCAGCAACCATTCCAAAATCCCCCCTGACTCCCAGAGTCACATCCCCCAGTCTGGAACTCCCTGCCCTGGGGGAGGCACTGGGGGTTCCCACCTGGGCCTGAGGGGAGAGAATCTTGGGGTTTGGGGACCTCTGGGACCACTTGTTGGATCCAGAGGAGGAGCAGAACCTCACCAGGATCCAGAGGAGGAGCAGAACCTGGACAGGAGGAGCCCATCACTCTCCACCAGACTGTGCCATCATCTGCACCAACAGGTTTGTCCCTTCCTTTTCCTTTGCACTCGGGGGAACCACGTGGGGCTCAGCACAGGGTCCACCAAACCCCACTGCGTTTGTGCCCCAGGGGGCTGGGTTACACTGCTGGGGTTTGTGGGTTAAAACCAATTTCTCTTTGTGTCATCGTATTTATTGTAATATTGTTATTAATTGTAACTGTGACTTATAACCTCTCTTGACCGGGGTTCATTTCTCCTGCAGGTTTACATTTAAACCAGCACACAAGTATTTCATAAAACAGCCACGGCATAAAGCAAATCAACAACCCCTGGAGTGGGAATTACAGCGGAGGATCTCCCTGCTCCCAACACCAGCCCGTGGGTGTCCTTTGCTACAGGCAGCAGAGAACAGAGAGTACCCTGTGCTGGGTCTGTCTGCTCTCACTGGCACAGAAAGCCTTTCCAGGCTCTATATCCTCACAAGAGCAAAAGTTCCTCTCTCTGTACATTTGTGCAAATAATAAATATTTGCCTGGACACGGTTGGATTGAATCCCGAGCAGCCGTTTGTGGATCCTTTATTGACTCTGCTCAGCTGAGTGTAACCAGGACTCGCTGCTGAGCACTGATACAACTCAGCAGCGCCAGCAAACACAGAGCATTGACATCTGTGCCTCCCGACTCACACTTGGAAAGTGTTATTGTTACAGAGTGACTTCTCCATGGCTGATGGGTCCAGCAGCAGTAGGAATTGTAGGGGTGATGATGCTGATGTCTTCATTTTATATGACTCTATCCATTCAAATATTCCCATTCACTCCACAGATCTTTTTCTACATAGGGATCACTCCCACCAATACAGGTAATGATTAGAGATATGGCAGATAAGTGTCCAGGTAAAGGAAAGGCACAATTTTTAAGCAGAAACACAGTATTTTTCAATAATGACCCCATTTTCCCCGAGGTGAGGGAAAAACAGCTGGAACAGCTTTTTGTAGCTCCACTTTCTCTCTCCTCCAGGGTTACAACCCATTTACTCTCAGTTTTACAGACATGGAAATGACTACACCATGTTCCTTACTAATGGCCATTTTGAATATCACATTGCCTGGGGAGCACTGTGTTTTTAATCTCCAGTATCTGTGAGAACACCTGACATTCCAGGGAGATATCAGACCTTTGTAGAAAGGGCTGATCCTGCCTCAGCTCTGCTTGTTGAGAAACCTTTAAATGAAAACAACCCCAAAACGCCCAAAAAAACCAAAAAACCAAAGCCCTTTCATAAATCAAGTTCTCTCTAAGGGCTGATTGCTCTGGCAGCCCTTGGAATGCATCACACTGGGAGAATCAGAATTATAGAATTATTAAGGTTGGAAAAGACCTCCAAGATCATCGAGCTGGAGAAGAGAAGCTTTGGGGTAACTTAATTGTGGCCTTCCAGTACCTGGAGGGAGCCGGCAGGAAATGGAGAGAGACTGTTCCCAAGGGCCTGGAGTGACAGGACAAGGGGGAATGGGTTCAAACTGACTGAGAGGAGGTTTAGATTGGATATCAGGAAGAAATTCTTCCCTGGGAGGGTGGGCAGGCCCTGGCACAGGGTGCCCAGAGAAGCTGTGGCTGCCCCATCCCTGGGAGTGTCCAAGGCCAGGTTGGACAGGGCTTGGAACAACCTGGGCTGGTGGGAGGTGTCCCTGCCCATGGCAAGGGGTGGGAGTGGATGGGCTTTATGGTCCCTTCCAACCTAAAACCATTCCATGATCAAGTCCAACCTTTTACTGAACACCCCTATGCCAACAGAACCACATCACCAAGTGCCACCTCAACTCATTTTTTGAGCACTTAAGGAGATTCAGTGATGGGAAGCTCAGTGACTGCAGGAGATCCCAGTCCTGGTGTCCACCTCCCCATCCTCTTCCCAGGAGCAGGTCCAATGACTTACTAGAACAAGGCAGGATTTTGAAGTGTTGTGCATAGTTTAGTCTCAAAGGAGGGATGTGCTGCTGGGATAGTGTTGTCCACATTCTCTCCATGGAGAGAAAACAGCTCCAGACCCAGAGAGGACACGTACAGGAAAGACTGGGCAACACCAGTCCACGTTTTCTGTGCTCTCATTCCTGGAAGGCTCAAAACCCCAAAAGATACTCCTCATCTTAGGATGGCCTGTACCCCATAACTGATGAAAACTTCCCAGGAGTTTCCCAGTCCCTGCTGCTGAGTCTCTGAGCAACTTTGGAGAGGGTTTGGAGCAACCTGGACTAGGGGAAGGTGTCCCTGCCCATGGCAGGAGATTGTAACAAGACAAGCTTTAAAGTCCCTCTCAACACTAATATAAATGACCTGTTTTTAACGAAAGATGTGAAAGGTAAATGCCAGTGGGGTCTACAGGACCTTCAGGACCTGCTTCCCTGCAGGCTTCAGGCTTCATTTCTTTTGGCAGCTCTGGGGAGGATAGCAAGGCAGAACCCTGGGTGGGTGGTTCTGCTTGGACAGGCTGTGGGAACGCTGGGCATGGATTTCCAGTGCCCACATCCAGGACGCAGCACAGCTCCCAGAAGAAAATACTCTGAGATTACCAGAAAACCTGCAATATTCCCATTTAAGAGTGTTTGGACTCGGCTACAGAGCAAATGTATGGGATCCTCACATGACTGATGGAGCTGCATTTGGATTTGGAGAAGAAAAGACCTGCATTGCATCTGCTAGAAGACATCTGTCCACCCCTCAGCAGAAGCTGTGGTGGGATATCTTGTTCCAGACAACCAGCCCTGCCAGTTCCTGACATCTGCTCCCACATACCTGCAGTTCCCAGAGCAGTAGGAAGAGCTGCTCAGCTCCCCAGCCAGTGAAAAGCAGCAGCAGCAGGACTGTGAGAGCAACAGCAGCTTCAAAAAAATAATGGCCCCATTTCTCTTGGTGGAAATTTGGAGAGTGACTAAGAGTAATAGCAGCTATCAGCTGGTAAGTGCGAGCAGGTGGACTAATGACTTGTCCCAGCAAAATTCCAACACTTTTTTTATTTATGGACCAAATGCAGCGCTGGCATTTGCTCCAACTCAAGGGTCAGATCTGCTTTCTCGTGTCCAGCATCCCAACCAGCAGCACAAGCTGGGATTTCAGGTGAGCTGAGAAGGGCTCTCAGTTACTGCTGTGTGGCAGCAAGAGATTTGTGGCTGCTGCAGCTGCCTGCTGTGGTTTCTTACCCCACATATTTATTAGAGATCAACTGCTGTTTATCCCCCTATTTGGGGCCAGCCTGGCTCTCTCTTACACCAGGAGAAAGGCATGAAAAGCCCATCAGGGGTTTGTCCCCAGTTTTGGGGAAGGCTCAGTGTTGGTGTTTCAATGCCTGCTGTTTCCTCCTCCCCAAGGGAACAACGTGGTGCTTCCTCCCAGGAGCAGCGATGGAGACACAGGGAGAGAAACACTTGCAGAATATGTATTTTCCATGGATGCAGGAACCCTTGCTGAGTCTCTTCCAAGCTGGATCAAAGGGAGGAGGCCACAAGCAAATACCCCCCACCTGGATTGCAAACTCCAGCAAGGTCCTTTAGGAATGAAGCCCACCTAATCCCAGTCCTGCTGCCGGGGCCTGGCTCCTCTTTTGCCGTGGTTTTTAACAGAGTCTGAGAAAATATGCATTATATGGCACTGTGTAACACATGTAAGAAGACACCATAGCATAAGGCAAAGAGATGTTCCCATATTGATTTGAATTCTCTGAGCCACACAGTTGTTCCTACAAATTCATGTGACTGAGAAAATCTGTATTTCAAAACACACATTAGAAAAAATCTAATTGAAGTGGAGAGACCAAGATAAATTTGTGTTATCAGGTGCAGTTACCAAAGCAGTAAATCATTGTCACAGCATAAGCTCTTATCCATATTTCCATATTAACACCAAAGTCGTGCTCGGGGCTGGTGCTGCTGCACATAAAAGGTGTCAGCACATCCTAATGCTGGGGGCTGGAGCTGGGGCTGTCCCCAGGCACTGAGCCCAGTGTCCCCATCCCACTGGGCTCTACCCCCACCCTGCTGCTTCTCTGGGCTGCTGGGGGGATGAACACCCCAAGCTATTCCCAGAGGAAAACCCCAAGGTTCTCACTTGCCATCCCTAACATTGCCAGCCCTGGAATTGTGCTCCTGGTGCCTCTGAGTCTTTCAAACCTCAGTTTTCACAATACCATTCCCCCTGTAACCTCTGTCTCTTCATGGTTTCCCCATGGCACCTCCCAGAGGATCCCACCCCTGGCACTCGTCATGCCCTGTCCTGAAACACTTCTGTATTGCTCAGGGGGGCTTGTGGGACCATCCAGGCATTCCACAACTGCTCCCTTTGCATCCCCTACCCAAATAAGACCAAATCAAGGTCTCTGACTATGTGGGAATCTCTTATAAATAACAATAAGTGGAGCCAGCATTTGGTTCTACTTGAGATAATGTTTTGGCCATGACTGAGCATTTTACAGGCAAGACATAAACCCTTGGAGAAGGCTCCCTAATAAACACTCTCATTTTTAAAAGACTTCAAGACTCACAAGAAAGGCTGGTTTAGTTACCAACCTGATTGATGCTCATTAGGGGAAAGTGAAGCTGAGATAATTCTTCCCTAAAGTGAGTTGCCACTGAGAAATGTACTGATGGAGCTTGGGCAGTGTCGTCATTTTTGCCTCTCGTTTCCTTGCTTTATTTGGAAGAAAAGAACACACAGGTTTCAACAGAGTGAAGGCTGTAAAAGGAAGAAGTAATTTTTGGGCAAACTGTCAACTTCTCCTTCCAAACCCTAAGTCTTTTTGTTGAATCCAAATGGTTTTCCGGTAAAACCTGTTGGCTCCTGACAGTGATTTTTTTTTTTTTTTGTGCTACTGGGTCAGCACTTTCCTTGCATAATGCACCAGCAATGACTGCGCCCACGTGCCAAGTGCCTTTGGAGGAAGGGGCTGCAGGTACAGAGTCCATGATTCCCATGCACAGCCTGTTCCCACTGAACAGCCAAGGGGAGCACTGAAGGCACCAGCATAAAAATCATCATAAAAAGTGGCAAAGGCTTTTTCTACCCTTGTGTGCTGGAAATGCAGCTACCCAGCCATCATTCCATTGTATCCTGGTAAATCCCAAGTGCTGATCTATTCCTAAGGCAGCCCTGGCCTGAGCTGATGACCCCTCTGATTAGTTTTACTCTGTCTAAGCCCCCCTAAGCCCCCTAAAGGAATTTGCAGTGGGGTGATCCCACTGGATGAGTTCTTACCATTTCCTTCAGTCACCTCCATAAAATACAGGAGGAGACTGAGGGAAGAGCTTAACCCTCTCTGCAGCTTCCTCAGGAGGGGAAACAGAGGGACAGCACTGATCTCTGCTCTCTGTGACCAGTGACAGGACCAGGGAATGGCTGGAGCTGTGCCAGGGCAGGGACAGCACCCAGGGAATGGCTGGAGCTGTGTCAGGGCAGGGGTAGGTTGGATCTCACCAAAAGGTTCTTCCCCCAGAGGGTGGTGGGCACTGACCAGACTCCCCAGGGCAGTGGGCACAGCCCCAAGGCTGCCAGAGCTCCAGGAGGGTTTGGACAATGCTCCCAGGGACAGGATGTGACTTTTGGGGTGTCCTGGGCAGGACCAGGAGTTGGACTGGATGATCACTGTGGGTTCCTTCCAGCTTAAGAGATTCCACAATTCTATGATTTGAGGAGAATTTGAGCCTGACATGATTTGAACATGATTTTTAGTACTGAAAGTGGACTCTTCACCTGGGGTGGGAGGGGCGAGTCCTCTGGAGAAACCACAACTTTCTCCAAAGCCAAACCACTGTGACAGGGCATGGAGTACTCTGAGAATGTCTCTTATTTTCCAGAGGACAACAGAAAAGCATCGTGACTTGCTGAAACTTCTCTCAGCAGAACAAACACATGGTAGGGGTTTATTTATTTTTGATGGGCTGGCTGTGCTCCAGGAGCTCCATCTGTTCACCTGCACCTCCCCATGCTGGAACCAACCCACCCATTGCCCTCTTCCCTTCCCTTGGACTCCGGGAAAATTTATTCCCCTATTTCCTGCCTGAGTAGAAAAAGCAAAAGAGAAACTTGCTGATTGATTTCAGTCTCCGAAAGTCCCTGTCATCTTGTTTGATGACTTCATTGCAAAAATGAAATAGGCAAGGGAAAAGCAATGTTTTCAAAACAATTTGGAGCAAGAGGAGGAAGGCAGTGGGAGGGGAGCCTTCGGAAGTTGATGGCCTTTATTCTTCAATTCCCATGTTGCGTCTGGCTTGCTGCAGGCTACAGAGAGGAAGCAAAATTGTTATGATTCTTATTAGCTTTTATTTTATAAAGCCTGGACTACACTCTGTAGGGGTTTCAGGCTGGAGCTGCAAATCATAGGCGCCTGCCTGGCCACCTTATCTTCCCATTAACGTCCCACCTGTCTGCAGGGAAGGGAACTCGTGTTGCCTTGCCAGTCACAAGCGAAGGGGCTGCTTGGGAGACACGATCTGTCTCGCTGCAACACAGCCCTTTCTCTCGGTGCTGCTGGAATCTGTCTGCCACGCACCAGGAGTGATGCTGCACGTCACTCAGCAGCCCTAGAGAACAAAGGCAGCTTTCCCAGCTCAGCTCCTGCAGGAACGACCCAGCTCGGGAAAATCCAACCTCTGAGGGAACATCCCATGGCCAAGGAACATCAAGGGGTCTTGCAGAGCCCCTCAGCTCCTCAAGGGGCAAACAGGACCCCCCAAATCCTCCCAGCTCTGCTGTACAGAAGCTTTTCTTTCCTCCCAGAGGAGGTTTTAAGAAGAAGTTTCAGCCTGCAGAAGAGAAGGATCAGGGGAGACCTCAGAGCCCCTTCTGGTGCCTAAAGGGGCTCCAGAAGAGCTGGAGAGGGACTTGAGACAAGAGCCGGGAGTGACACGACAAAGGGGAATGGCTTTCTACTGCCAGATGGGATATTGTGAGGAAATTCTTCCCCGTGAGGGTGGTCAGGCCCTGGCACAGGGTGCCCAGAGAAGCTGTGGCTGCCCCATCCCTGGAAGTGTCCAAGGCCAGGTTGGACAGGGCTTGGAGCAACCTGGGCTGGTGGGAGGTGTCCCTGCCCATGGCAGAGGGTGGGATTGAATGAGCTTTTAGGTCTCTTCCACCCAAACCATCCTGTGATTCTAAAAGCAGGATGTAAATGAAAGGGGTCCCCCACAGCACCTGGAGTATTTCCCTGTTGGCACTGGCAGGCAGTGCTGAGTCTTTCCTCAGGATTTGACATTCCAGCTGCTTCACACACCTGAGTCAGTTCTCTGAGTGCTCTCACAGGTGAATAAGTGGGGGGTGAATAATAAAACTAAGAGTCTCCATTTTTTATTCCTTGTGTTACAGCACAGTGGGAGGCAGCAAATCCCATGGAGCACCGTGGTGGAAGGAGCTGTGTGCTCCTCAGAGAACCAGCAGCTCCAATGAATTTGCAGCCTAACCAGAGGAGACAGACATGGGGCAGGAGAGGGAACAAAGGCCAAAAAATAGATGTTTTTGTTCAGTGCTAACCCCCCAAACTGGCATGGGACAAAGGAAAACAGGGCAGATTTGCAGTGAAAGGGAATTCCTGGTTGAGGTGTGGGCACCAGCTCCTTCCCTCTCCAAGGAGCTGTCCCAGGAGTGTGGCCTTTGGGATACCACAGTCACTGCTGCCAGTGAAGGACACAGCCTTGGGAGCACTGGGAGGGAGGCTTTACCTCTGCAGTCAGTGGGATCCTGCTGAAACCAATGGTTACTGCTCCTGAAAATCCTCTCTTCCTCCCCTCCAGGTCATTCCAGAGAGCTGGCACTGAGCCCAGATTCTGGCACGGGACTTGCACACACCATACAAATAGGAAAATAGTCCTTATCCTACTCTAAACAGTGAGGAGCTCAACAGGAGCCACAAATCCAGCAACACTCCACTTCCTTTTGGCAGAAAAAAGTAACAAGAAGACATATCTTTTAACAATCACTCCTGTGCAGGAGATATAAGGAAGGTTCTGCTAATTGCCAGCACAATGCTCATTTGTCCCAGCAAATTCCAACGTGCTCCCAGACACATTCTTGCCTACCATGTGTTTATTTGGGAAGGATGCTTGTGAAGGAGGTAAATTGGTTTTTACAGCAAAATTCTTGGATTTTGACACTAAACAAAGGAGGAAGCAAACAGACACCTTGTATGAGTGATAAAAGGGCAGAGCTTCTGTCAGGGAAGGAAATGCAGTGAGATTGTCCCAAACAATTCCCACTGTGCTGCCAGAAAGGAGATGTTTGGGGGTTGGAAGAGCAGGTGAAGCCCAGAGGATCAATAGCAGTACATTTCTATGCAGTATAAGAGGCACTGATCCCTGTGTTGGTGTTTAGGAACAGCATGCAGGCCCCTGCTGGGCCAGAGAGGGGACTGTGCCCAGCAGGAATGAGGATTGGGAATGTGTGCTGTGCCTCCCAGAGGGGTAACTGCCCCTCCCAGGGGGAGAGCAGCCCTGTGGCAAAAGGGCTGGTTTGCAGAAGAGCATTGAGGTTACAGCCAGATGAGGCTTTGATGTAGCAAAGCCTGTGGGATAAGGAGGGTTGTCCCAAGGGTTGGGATCAGGATGCAACCAGGACTGACCATAGATGACATGCTCTTACTCTCAAGAAGGGAAAGACTTCTTGGTCTCTCCATCCCAAGTCCCAGAGCTGCTGGTTTAGGTGGGAGAGGATATTTCAGGCAGTTTCATAGAATTGTTAATGTTGGAAAAGGTCTCCAAGATCTGCGAGTCCAACTCAGCACCATTTTGTTCACCACTAAACCATGTTCCAAGTGCCACATCCATAAGTTTTTTGAACACTCCATAGATTTCACAGTCACAGATCTCACAGAGTATTCTGGATTGGAAAGGACCCATAAGGATTGAGTCCAACCCTTGAGTAAATGGCCTGTATGGGCATCAAAACTGCACCCTTGGTGTTATCAGCACCATGCTCGATCCACCACTGCCTGGGCAGCTGTTCCAGTGTCTGACTTCCCTTTTAGGAAAGAAATTTTCCCTAATATCCAATCTAAACCTCTCTTGGCACAACTTGAGTCCATGTCCTTTTGTCCTGTCCCCTGTTACTTGAGAGAAGGGACTGTCAGGGAGTTGCAGAGAGCAAGAAGGTCCCTTCTGAGCCTCCTTTTCTTTGGAGTCCCAGAGCTGAGAGTCCCAGATGTTACCCCAAGTGTCAGGCCCATAATTCCTGCACCAGGAGCATCCCAGCAGCAGCCCTGGGATGCACAGCCAGCAGCCAGCCATGACCTAGGGGTGCTGAGCCAGAGCATCCCAAGCGCACACGAGTCTGTTCCCAGCCTGGCTGCCTGACAAAAGCCAACCAGCCTCAACCAGCAGCTTTCCAGGAGCAACGTGAAGAGATGAGAGGTCTGGGTACAACGTGCTGCTGTCTGATGGCCACATACAGGGAGATGCATCACTGACCAAGCATGAAAGGCCAGCTCAGACTCTGCTCTCTCACACAACTCTATGCTGTGACCACACTGGGAATAACGCTCCCAGCTCTCTGGAGAATGTGACCACCTGATGGCTGATCTGGAAACCCATAGGTCACCCAAACTCACCCCACTGCAATGCCCCAGCTCTGGTTTGGTTCCACACACAGGGAGCACAAAGTCAGATCTCAGGACACGGATTCCCATGTTTCAGTTCCAGCAGCTTGTAGATGTTCAAAGCTGCTTCGTATTTAGAATCCCCGAATCCCAGATTGGTTTGGGTGGGAAGTGATCTTAAAGATCATCTTATCCCACCCCCTGCCATGGGCAGGGACACCTCCCACCAGCCCAGGTTGCTCCAAGCCCCATCCAGCCTGGCCTTGGATGCATCCAGGGATGGGGCAGCCACAGCTTCTCTGGGCAACCTGTGCCAGGGCCTGCCCACCCTCACAGCCAAGAATTCCTTCCCAATATCCCACCTAACCCTGTCCTCTGGCCGTGGGAAACAATTCCCCTTGTCATGTCACAACAAGACCTGGTAGAAAGTCTCTCCATCTTTCTTGAAAAGCCCCTTAATGTATTGGAAGACCTCAATAAGGTCTCCCTGAATCCTTCTCTTCTCCAGGTGAACACCCCCAGCTCTCCCAGCCTGGCTCCAGCTCTTGGAGTATCTTCATGGCCTCCTCTGCACTCTCCAGCAGCTCCATGTCCTTCCTGTGTTGGCCCCAGGGCTGGGGGCAGCTCTGCAGGTGGGGTCTCACCTGAGGGGCAGAGGGGTAGAATCCCCCCCTGCCCTGCTGCCCACGCTGTGGGACCAGCCCAGGGCACAGTTGGCATCATTACTGAAATCCCTCTCCTGTCCCTACAACATGGACACCCTGCACAAGATTCATGGGCGAGAGTGTGGGTTTCTTTAACCTCGTTGATGCTGTGTGTTGTAGGAATTCTGCAATGCTATGGTGATTCTCCTGGTCCTGGATTTGTTAGTCCATTAACCCAGGAGAAATGTGTGCTCCCTGTTCACCCCCCAGCCATGTGGTCCCTGAGAGCCCCAGTGAAGGACACGCAGAGACCACCAGCGAGGGAGAGAGGAACAAAGAGGAAGTTTATTCGGGGGAACAGGTTTATATGGCCTTTGGAAGGATACAAACTCACCAATAAGGGACAAAAGGGAAATCTGGCTTTGGGCCAGTAGGAGTAAGGGGATTTGCATTCAGTGGGAATATGAGGTCACAATCTTCCCCCAATCCCCTGGCCTGGCAGGGTATTCTCGGAAGAAGAAACAGTGACACTGCAGTTTTTACATTCAGGACATTCAAACCACATTAAAAACATCAGTTGTTAAAGCATTCTCAGTGGCTGGTTGATCCTCTTCATCAGCCCATTTCTGGCAGGACATTCTCCATGCCATATATTGTGAATGCATTGCTACACATGGGGGAAACATTCACCCTTCCTCTCACCCACCCCTGTGGGGCTCCTGGGACACCACACCCTCCTCACTGTGGGGAGGACGTGCCTCGGGACCAGCTTCTCATCCAAGACATTTGGCATTTCATCACATTCCAGCCAGCAACTTGAAGGAAAGAGAGGAGAAACCCCCTATTTTTAGCAGAAAAGTGCAAATTCACAGCATTACCTCATCCATTTTGTTGGAGTGCATTTCATTGGTCGGCTGAAAACACCTCTGTGTGAGCAAAGGCAAAGCCAGTGAGCTCAGCCTTCCCATTTTTAACCAAACAGGAATATCCACGCATTGGAATGAGGTGATAAACTGGGCAGAAGGAGGTCAGGGTTAATAAAGAAGTTTTATTAGAATAACACACATTATAGATCTGTGAATAATGATGGGAAGGTGTCCTGAAAAGTGTTCTGAAAGGTATCCTGGAAGTTACCCTCAAAGGTATCCTGAAAGTCTCCTGAAAGCCCTTCTTAGAGAGCCACAAATTTATATGAGTATCCCAGAATTCTTAGGTTTGGCAATCAAAAAAAGGGGAGCATGTCCTTGCTCAGGAATTTGGTTATTAACCATAAAACAGAATCACAGAATCCTGGAACCATTTAGGTAGGAAAAGACCTCCAAGGTTTTTCAGTCCAACCTCTGACCAACCATCACTTTGTCAAACAGAGCACTGAGGTCCTGTTGTTCCTTGAACTCCTCCAGGGATAGTCCAAGATGGGCCTTCAAGGAACAAAATGCCACACATGGAGGCACAGAGGAACCACAAAGATCCTTTTGGGGGGGATACAATGGAAAACATCCCCAACCAGCATCCTGCCCCACGAACTCCTTGCCTGGAGCTCATGTGTGACATGAGGGACAAATCCATGTCAGGGAAGAAACAGGCTCTGAGCAACCTGGTCTAGTGGAAGGTGACCCTGACCATGGCAGGGGAGTGGAATGAAATGCTCTTGACAGTCCTTTCCAACCCCATTCCTGTGATGCAATAATCCCTTCTTCCAGCTCCAGCAGAATGGAAGGATGTCCCTGTGGTTTGCCGGGTTTAGGATTCCAAGCAGGGAGCTTCTCCGTCACCCATGAAGAACAGGGAGTTTCTCCCTCATCTATGAAGAACAGGGAGCTTCTCCCTTATCCATGAAGAGCAGGGAGCTTCTCCCTTATCCATGAAGAACAGGGAGCTTCTCCCTTATCCATGAAGAACAGGGAGCTTCTCCCTTATCCAAGAACAGGGAGCTTCTCCCTTATCCATGAAGAACAGGAAGCTTCTCCCTCATCCATGAAGAGCAGCATGGGAGGATTGGCTGCACCAGATACAAGAAGGGGCACAGAGGAGCTCTGGAGCCTGACCACAACCTGCACAGAGAAGGTGCTGTTGGACCTGAGAACCCAAAGATGCTTCCAGTTAAAGCCCAAACTCTCCTGAGCAGTGCCTGCCCGTTCACCAAAATGGAAATTTTCCAGGCAGACGATATTGATATGCACTGACATTTCACAGGGGGCTGGGGGAGCTGGGAATTTGCCAGAAATAGGCAGCTCTTACTTCTGCTTAAAACTTACTTTTCATCTCACATTCAATTATCAACCACGTAATGTATTTTTAGAAGCTGGCATTAGGAGAGCGCTGTCACTTCTGTTCCAGCCTGACTTGAAAGTTGGCTTTATGGGAAGATTTGGAATACTTGGAGCCTGTTCCCATCCCAAAACTTGGGAGCAGGAGCAAGGAGAGGCTTGGCAGGTATCTGTAGACCCCCTCCCCCCAAACAAAACAAATTCAGGCTGAGGCTGGTTCAAGGGATTGGAATGTGATGCAGAGGCTTGAAGGGATGACAGAGAGGGAGAAAAAGAGGCAGCAAAGAAAGACAATGTTGACAGCAACATTTTTAATGGGGTATCAGCACTCAGGATCCAGGGACCTTCCTGCCTTTGTTGCAGCAGCAGGGAGACAAAGCAATTTGGAAGAAACGTGCCAGGAAGATCCTGCTTTTGGAGGGCCAGGTCCTCCCAACAGCCACTGCCACATCCTCCCAGCCCTCCCCTCACTGCAGGGGTCTCGCTGGAAGGGTTTGCTTTGCAAGAAGTGGATGGCACAAGTCCTTCAGGGGAAGCAGAGGAAGTTATTAAAGCCTCTTGTCTCCATCTCCCTTTCACAATGCACCTTTTATTACACTGGAAATATAAACCCCCCTGGTTAATGCTCAGGATTAGATTGTAAAGAAAGAAAACAAAAGGGAAGCAGTTGCCTGGGTTAGGAGCGTTTGGAGCTGCAGTTGTAGTGAGTCGCTGCTTCTTGCCAGGTGTTTTGTTGAGTTCAAGTAAAACATCAAAGTCCATTATCTTCCCTGCTTCCTCTCTTGCCTTGCCCTCCCTCTCCTCGATTCAGGGCACAGCACAAAATTAATTTGGTTTATTCCAGCACACACGATAGCCGCCTATCTTCCCGACTGCCCGGCTGTAAGGAAACAAATTTCCTCCTTAAGCACTTTCCACTTGACCTGCTCTTTTCTCCACTGAGAAAATTGAGGTCAGGGAGCTGCTGTTGAGCAGTGGCTGCCATTCCCCCACTGCTCTGGGTGCAACCACTGCCATGGGCTCGGGGTCCCTGCACCGCCACCGGCAGCAGCTCCGGCTCTCCCGGCTGGGGCTCGAGCTTGGTCCCTGCTCCCTGTTCCCTGCTCCCTGCTCCCTGCTCCCAGCTCCCAGCTCCCAGCTCCCTGCTCTCTGCTCCCTGCTCCCAGCTCCCTCCTCCCACGAGGCACTGGTAGATTTAGGAAGGCAACAGCTGCATTTCCCTCTTGGTCCAATTATTTTTAAGTCTCTCCTGTGCTTCTGGAGAGGTTATGTCTGGTGAGCCCCGTAAATAAAGAGAGCTGTGGAAGGGGCAGAGCTGCTGGAAGGTGTTGGGGCGTCGGGAGCAGAGTTAGTGACTCCAGATCTCCCATTAATTGGCAGGTGTTAGTGGACTGCACTGAGCTGGAACTGCAAGAAGAGACGGATTTGGCTCCATGTTTCTTTCCTCCTTTTTTATTTCTCCACAGAAAAGTGAGCACAGACCCCTAAGGCTCCACAGGCCCTCCCTGCCTTGGGCTGGGCATGTCTGGAGCCACATGGAGGGGATGGGTGGCCCCTTCCAGCCCCATGGGTATGGCATGGGACAAGTCCTCAGCTTCCCTACCTGCTGGCTCAGTGCTGCCAGGAGTTTGGCACTGACTTCCCAGGTTTGTTCTTCTGATATTTGCTGGGTGGGGCCCAAGAAGCAGAGCAGAACCTCTGAGCACGTCCCAATGTCACCACACGGGCTCTGACACAGGGACATGTGCTATGGTCAGGATTCCTGGATCCTCTCTCCATGCTGTCACAGGGACTCCCAGCAGCACTGACAGCACCCACCACCCTCCTGAGATGTGTGGATGGCATCCTCACTGCTCCCTGCCCCTCTCCATCCCAGTGGGGTGAGGAAGGGATGGGAAAGGTCTGTGTCTCCTCCAAGGACACAGCTGTGACAGGCAGCTCTCTGCAGCTCATCACACACTGACTGACAGCAGCTCCCTCAGCTCCACTCTCAGTCTTCTCCATCAGGGAGCAAAATGTCCCCTCCAGCTCCTGCAGGTTCCCTCCCTGAGGACAGCTTTTGGAGGATGGGGCAGGGATTTCTTCCTGTCAGAGCAAGCCTGCTCCTTCACTCACTGCTCCCAGCTCAGGGGGAAGGGGAGGGGGAAAGCTGGAGCTCCAGGCCAGCTCTAAGGCTGAGGGGGCAGGGGCTGGAGCTCCAGGCCATGAGAAGCGAGGTCACCCAGCAGAGGGACCCACACTGTTTGTGAAACTGCCCTGCTTGCAGCTATTCCATTCCTGTGATGGACAGGGATGAAGAGAAATCCAATTTAAATGCACACACATGGGAACCTCAGACTCAGATGGAAGAGTTTGGCTTTAGCAAGGAAAGGGTGCCAGTCTTGCATTTTCTTTACCCACCTCCAGTGGTTGGTTCAGCATCCCACAGGCTCTGTGGAGAGGCAGCCATGGGCACTGTGGGAGTGCACAGTCCTCTGGGATAGGCAGAGCCAAGAGCTTGTCTAGTAGTTGTTGCTTCAGGAGCTTGTTAATCTGGATATGCAAATTCCTCCCACCCAGCAGCACTGATGGGATCGATGCCAGCTGTGCCCCTCTAATGACTGCAGGTCCATTGGCTCCCCTCAGCACTCCCAGCACTCCCTGACGACAGTTTAGTTACTTCATGGAAGGACCTGGAGGACCAAAACAAGGCCAAAGCCTTGAGCAAACTCAACACAGGGCAGGTCCACCTCCAGGTGGGATGGTTGAGGTGTCCTGTGCAGGGCCAGGAGCTGGAATCCATGATCCTTGGGGGTTCTTTCCAGCTCTGGATATTCTGTGATTCTCGGATTCCCTTTGGAAATGGTCAATGTGCCATGGGCTGGGCACAGCACCAAAATGTGTGTCAGCATTGCTGTGGCACTGCGAGGTGGAACAACAGTGTGTTGTACAAACTTAGGAAGGGCTGTGCTGGAGGAGGGAATCTCAGAATCCCAGAATCCCAGCACCAGCTGCCTCTGTCTGGGTGGGAAATCTCTCTGGGACATGTCCTGTGATGGGCTGTGCTGATCAGGGAGAGGGACTGAGGGAGAGGGAGCAGCTTTACCTCCTGCCACACTTCATTTCTTTAATCCTTCTCCTCCCACATTGTACTCACAGCCAGCCCTGCCCAGGCACCACTTCCCCATGGATACACAGAGGGGCAAAACTGGAGCACAGTAATTTCAGCATAAGAATAAAATATGGATAACCAAGGACGCATCAGTCAGAAACAACCCGGAGGCACCAGACACTGCCTGGTCCTCAGGTGATGCTCTTTCATTTTGCCTCCCTTGTTCTCAAATAAACAGTTGTATTTCTGAGCTACCAGGTAAGCATGTTTTTCCCTAATTCCCACATTTGGTTATCGATTTCCAGGGAAAACTTCCTGCCTTGCTAATACCTGGGGTAAGATGTAGTGAATAATTCACAAGGAGTGATTTACGTGACAAATTCAGCTGTTTCTCTCTGCTCTCAGAATACACACACGGACTAATTGGGGTTTCTTTCTGTTGGAAATTATTCAACACACCGGCTGGTGATTCTGAGCGTTTGTTTTCCACTGTGTGAGCTGATTTTGAGAAGATTCCTGATGTCAGGAGGGGATATTTGCATCCAGATGATTGTGACTTGTTCGTGGTGCCTTCTTTCCTCTCCTTTCGCAGCAAAACAAATCCACGGAGAAGCTCCAACCGGAGAAGCACCGGAGAGTGGATGCCAAATAGTTCTTGTCTTAACTAGAAAGAATTTGCTGAGGCCACCACACTAAAAGCCTCCCAAGTCACACAAAGAGCCCATCATGCCAAAGGCTAATAAAGATGGCAAAGTAGTGAGTGTATTATAATTACCTACCAGCTCATTTTCAAAAGCACCAGCAGTTAAAAGGCAGCAAATGAAACAATCCTGGGCTTCCTGTGCTTCCCACATAATGAACAAACACATTGCCCATGGCAAGCTCACAGGAACGGAGCTTTCATTACCATAAAAGAGTCTTAACCTTGACCAACACACTGCTGTGCAGCTGCTCTCCTTGCCTTCCTATCAGTTGTTCCACAACTCAAATATTTTGTTTTCGAGCCCTTTGATTCGCACCAAACGCTACAAAATCAAGCATTTCTTATTCAATAGATGCACATGAAGGGTTTTTTTTTCATCTTTCTTCAGATCTTCCTGACGCAGCTTCCAACAGAAAGTGTCTGGCATAAATTTCTGATTGCATTATTAATGTGGAAAAGGGAACATCTGAAGTTAATCTGTTCCACTAATGGGTGCTATATAATACATTAAGTCAGGTTAAGCGTGTGATATAATAAAGATCTGCCGTGTGAGATATTGGGGGATTACTGATTGCAGCATAATGGTTATTTTGGTCAATGGTTATAGATTTTTAATAGAATATCCATCTCAGAGCTGGCTGGAGGGGGAGGAAATCTTGTTCTGTACCAAAATTAACAACCCGGTGTGAGAGTCCTGAGGGCAGTTTTGGGCACCACGAGATTAGAAGGATCTAAAGAGTGTCCAAAGGAGGCAAATGAGGTTGGGGAAGGGTCTCAGTGGGGAGCCACATGAGGAGCACCTGAGGGCACTTGGTCTGTTCATCTGGAGAAGAGGAGGCTGAGGGGAGACCTCATCCCAATCTGGAGCTTCCTCAGGAGGGGCAGTGAAGGGGCAGCTCCAACCTCTGCCTTCTGTGACCAGTGACAGGACCCAGGGAATGGCCTGGAGTTGTGTCAGGGCAGGTTTGGGTTGGATCTCAGGGAAAGGTTCTTCCCCCAGAGGGTGGTGGGCACTGACCAGGCTCCCCAGGGCACTGGGCACAGCCCCAAGGCTGCCAGAGCTCCAGGAGGGTTTGGACAATGCCCTCAGGGACAGGGTGGGATTATTGCAGTGTCCTGTGGTTCATGATCCTTGTGGGTCCCTTCTACCTCAGGAGATTCAGATTCTATGAATACTAACACTTTTTTTTTCAAAACAGGTTCCCTGACTGTTTCTAAAACCTTTACATTTAAAAAAAATCAAAATGTAAAAATTCCAGCATCTGATCAAAGGGAGAAGAATTCCTTGCTCTTCACATGATGTGAGGCAAGTGTCAGTTTGGAAGGTGAGCATGTCTGTGGGCTGTTCTTACACTCACAAGGAAAAGGAATACACAAGGAAAAGTATCTACTGTGCTTTAAGACACTTTTTCCTTTTTCTGTCCAGATCAACAAAATTGAACATATTTCACAATAGAGAAAGAGTCTCTTCCTGGATTCAAAAGGGATGAATAAGCAGATATATTTCAAGGACTCGATAGGCAGCAGCATTGCCCTGCACACTCTGCAGCTTCCATTTTCCCTGCCACAAAAGCAGCAGATATCAGCTTTGCTCCAACTAAATGAAAAAATTAATGGGATGCTTAGAGAAAACTATCCTTCAGTGCTGTATTCCTTGGTGATTCACTAGGGAAAAAACTACCCCCTTCTGAGGCAGAGTGAAACCCCCGTGGGCTTCCTGAACAATTGCGGGGAATGTTGGGGTTTATTCTGTGCCAAACTTGCCAGTGTGGAGCCCCAGAGCCCCCAGCAGTGTGGCAGAGCCTGGCAATTAGTGCAGGGAGGACAAAAAAGGACCTTCAGGTTCAGCTTTCATGGTTATTCCTGCCAGATACACGGCTCCCCATCCTCTCCCAAGCAGGAATATCGTTAGGGATGAGTGAGAGGAGCTGCCCTCTGCCCCCTCCGCTGGCATAACCTGGCACATCTCCACTGGGGCTAAAGGAGAGACACAGACATGAAGGGAATCTCTGGGAAAAGGCACCAAAGCTGAATGTGGGAGTCCTGGGTAACAGAGTGAAGCCATGGCTGGGATTGCCCCACGGTGCAGCTTCCTGAGAGCTGCAGGGTGGGAAGGGCACCATGGGGATGGAATAGCAGGATGGAGCTCTAGAAAACATGGGAAGAGGGAAGAGAAACTCAGATCCTTGGTCCTTCCTTGAGATGCTTGTCATGAGCCCTTTCCAAATGGCAGATTCCTGCTGTGGTAAATATGGGTTTGATGGGTCTGTTTGATTTTTCTCTGTTCCAAAGGTCATTCTGAGACAGAATGGATTTAAAGATCATCTTGTTCCACACCTCCCATGGGCAGGGACACCTTCCACCAGCCCAGGTTGCTCCAAGCCCTGTCCAGCCTGGCCTTGGACACTTCCAGGGATGGGGCAGCCACAGCTCCTCTGGGCACCCTGTGCCAGGGCCTGCCCACCCTCATAGGGATCAATTCCATCCTAATATACCATCTCACCCTGCCCTCTGGCAATGGGAAGCCATTCCCCATTGTCCTGTCTCTCCATCCCTTGTACCAAGTGCCTCTCCAGCTCTCCTGGAGCCCCTTCAGGCACTGACACACAGACATAGGGTCAATACAAGGCAAGAAGCCAAACACCAATCCATGTTGGTGGATCCCATTCAGTGGCACGAACAGACTCAGAGCTCCCCCAGGGAGTTCAGGACCTGTGTCCATGGGTAAAAGTCCATATGATCTGCCCTTACACAAGTGCCTAAACCAGGAATTTGGCTGCAAGGCTGGCTCTGTGTCATCTCACTCAGGAGGGAACTGGATACATCTGGAAGTGCAGGTCTCCCATCACTAATTAAGACAGATGCCCAACTTCCAGGGAGACGAGTTGGGTTTAACAAAATAAATGCTACCCTTAGTGTCTAACAAATTCCTGCTGATTTCAATACATTTTATGACTTACTTCACAGGCTGTACAAGTGGCTAAATAACAATTGGCAAGTCATGACTTCTTTATATTATTCTGATTCAATTATCCTCAAACAGGCAAATGTATCCTGGCCTGGTCCCACAGTGTGGGCAGTAGGACAGGGGGGAATTCTGCCCCTGCCCCTCAGGTGAGACCCCACCTGCAGAGCTGCCCCCAGCCCTGGGGCCAGCACAGGAAGGACATGGAGCTGCTGGAGAGTCCAGAGGGGGCACCAGGATGGTCAGAGGATGGAGCAGCTCTGCTGGGAGGAAAGGCTGGGAGAGCTGGGATTGTTCAGCCTGGAGAAGAGAAGCTTTGGGATGACCTCATTATGGTCTTCCAGATCCTAAAGGGGCTTCAGGAGAGCTGGAGAGAGACTTGTGACAAGAACAGAGTGGCAGGACAAGTGGGACAGAGGGCAGGGTGAGATGGGATATTAGGATGGAATTGTTCCCTGTGAGGGTGGGCAGGCCCTGGCACAGGTTGCCCAGAGAAGCTGTGGCTGCCCCATCCCTGAAAGTGTCCAAGGCCAGGTTGGACAGGGCTTGGAGCAACCTGGGCTTGTGGGAGGTGTCCCTGCCCATGGCAGGAGGTGGATGAGTTTCAAGGTGCCTTCCAACCCAAATCATTGTGGGATTCTCAGTACAGATCCATCAAACACCCTGTCCTGCCCTGCAGGTGGCTACAATAACAACAATGACAACATTGCTCCAAGAATGTCTGCAGGCCCATGTTTTGATGTTCTCACCTCTTTGGAGGAAAAAAGGAAAGGGGAAAGCTCTTACCACCTTGGCAGAGACCCACAGTCCTGAGCCAACCACAGTGCTCCTGGCTGGTGGGTCCAAGGTGCTGGTGAGCTGAGCCTGGTGACAAGTCTCAGTGGTGGCTGCCTGGCCATGAGGACTCTCACTGTGGTGTTCATTGGGACAATCACTGGCAGAAGTTGTGAGCACCTGGCTGGGTGGAGGAGAACTCTCCCACCAGGATGATCACCTGTGTAGCACCTGCTCCAGCAGCTGAGATCTGCTCCAGTAACTTCAGTTTTCACTTTAGATTGGCAACCTGCAAAGTAAACTCGACCTAGTTTGGGGTTGGATTTAGAGCTGATGGAGAAAATTTTCCCCAGCCACTCTAAAGCAGTAAAAGGAAAAAAAACCTCCAGATCAAAAATATGAATTGAAGAAGGAAAGAAGAACTGCAAACTGAACCTGCATCTTTGAACCATGATGTTCCAGAGCTCAGGCCAAGCCCAATGATCTGAGAAGTGACCATGGAGGATCTGGGGCTCTCTCTCTGTGATGCCTTTTGGAGGATGTGCTGTCCTGGAGTTGGTGCTGACAGTCCAGGATTGCAGGAAGAGCACTACTCCTTCCCAATCCAGTTTCTCCTTCCCAATCCAGCTCACCTTCCCAGCCCAGCTCCTGTTCCCAGCCCAGCTCCTGTTCTCAGCTCAGCTCACCCTCCCAGCCCAGCTCACCCTCCCAGCCCAGCTCACCCTCCCAGCCCAGCTCACCCTCCCAGCCCAGCTCACCCTCCCAGCCCAGCTCACCCTCCCAGCCCAGCTCACCCTCCCAGCCCAGCTCACCCTCCCAGCCCAGCTCACCCTCCCAGCCCAGCTCACCCTCCCAGCCCAGCTCACCCTCCCAGCCCAGCTCACCCTCCCAGCCCAGCTCACCCTCCCAGCCCAGCTCACCCTCCCAGCCCAGCTCACCCTCCCAGCCCAGCTCACCCTCCCAGCCCAGCTCACCCTCCCAGCCCAGCTCACCCTCCCAGCCCAGCTCACCCTCCCAGCCCAGCTCACCCTCCCAGCCCAGCTCACCCTCCCAGCCCAGCTCACCCTCCCAGCCCAGCTCACCCTCCCAGCCCAGCTCACCCTCCCAGCCCAGCTCACCCTCCCAGCCCAGCTCACCCTCCCAGCCCAGCTCACCCTCCCAGCCCAGCTCACCCTCCCAGCCCAGCTCACCCTCCCAGCCCAGCTCACCCTCCCAGCCCAGCTCACCCTCCCAGCCCAGCTCACCCTCCCAGCCCAGCTCACCCTCCCAGCCCAGCTCACCCTCCCAGCCCAGCTCACCCTCCCAGCCCAGCTCACCCTCCCAGCCCAGCTCACCCTCCCAGCCCAGCTCACCCTCCCAGCCCAGCTCACCCTCCCAGCCCAGCTCACCCTCCCAGCCCAGCTCACCCTCCCAGCCCAGCTCACCCTCCCAGCCCAGCTCACCCTTCCTAGCCCAGCTCACCCTCCCAGCCCAGCTCATCTGTCACCTCGGGACACTTTCAGGAGCCGATGACAGCCACAGCCTACTCTAGGAGGTGATTGATACTGATTTGAATTGTTATGCAAATATACTGGTGCTTCTCTCTCCCTACACCTTCTCCCAGGTTGTGACAGTGTCCGTTTGCTCCAGGGGTTTCTCCTTTTTTTCTTTTTCCTTTTTTTTTTTGTTTTGTTTTAATAAGGAACAGGTCACTTGGACACTGTGGCCTCAAATGTCCTCAAACAGAGCAAATGACATGCCAAGCCCTGAGGATGGATGTTTATCAGTGTCAGGTGACAGAAATGTCTCTTTTACTTTCTCTTTTCTCACCTTGCACATTCCTTTGCAAGTATTTGTCACCCTCTATTGATAGATACAATTTTCAAAGGTATCACAGCAACTCAAAGGCTCCAGGTCCCACCTTTAAAGTCAAATCTGGGTTTGTTGCAAAGTGCATCAAGAACCACAAAGCCTTGATTGAAGTCCAGATGAATCCCTAAAGACTCATCCTGAGGCAGAGCTGGGAGAAAGGAACTGTGAAGAAAGAGTTACTGGGAACAGCTCAAGCCAAGAGATTAATGGGAGGCTGTGGGGCCCAGATTGTCCTTGTAACTCATGGAAGAATACTTGAACAATACCAAAAGGGGATGTTCTGGTGTCCTCAAGAGCCACCAGACTGCACAAAGAAATTAAAAAGTATTTTTACATTTTTTAAAATATACCTGCACCACTTGACCACTTCTCCCTGCCCAGGGGTGCTTTGAAGAAAAGAAACCCACTTTGGCCTGGAATGAAAAGCTTTGCTCATATTCAGGTGGAACTTTTTATTTTAAACGCAACTTCTGAGTGAGTATGGAGACCAAAGTATTACTGGATGAGGTTTCACAGGATGGTTTGGGTTGAAAGGGACCTTAAAGATCATCCAGTTTCACCCATTGCCATGGGCAGGGACACCTCCCACCAGCCCAGGTTGCCCCAAGCCCTGTCCAACCTGGCCTTGGACACTCCCAGGGATGGGGCAGCCACAGCTTCTCTGCCCAGCCTGTGCCAGGGCCTGCCCACCGTCATGGGAAGAATTCCATGTAACTACAGCCAAGGAGGTTTTAAACTGATGGAGCAGTTGGGCTCTTGGGAGCAGCTCTGACTGGTGACACCCAAAGGTGGTGGTCCCTGAAAGACCCCAGAGTAATTTCTGATTACTGTGGAAGATGATTTTTCTTAAACATCGTTATTCTTTGGTGGCAAAACTCTTTACATCCTTAGCCAAAGGCCTTCCAAACCCATGACCTCATCTCACTCTGCTTTGCCCTCACTGAAAAATCCCTCCCTTATTTCCAGTGACTCCTCTGGCCCTGACTGAACAAACCCAAGGATGTCAGCAGCAGATCTGACACTTCACCTCTTGCAACCAATTACCAGGTCTCCTCATGGTCTTCAGATCAAGATGAAGACTAACAGATTAAGCTGAAGACTAATAGATAAAGGAATCATACCAGAGGGATTTCAGAATGTGGCCTAGATCTGTACTTTACCACCAAGAAAACACCCTGAAAAGCCAGGTGGGCCCTGGCTCCAGGGTGTATGGAATCAGCTAACCAGGATGCATGGAAATGTCTCACTCTCCATATTTCTCCCTCCTTGAGCTGAAGTCCCAGAATGCCAATTCATCTTCACATTAGTCACATCTTTGGTCACAGCAACCCCACACAGCACTCCAGGCTTTGGGCAGAGGAGCTGGAAAGCTGGGAAAGGACTGGGAGTGCTGGTCAACAGCAGCTGGACAAGAGCCCATGTGTGCCCAGGTGGCCCAGAAGGGCAATGGCATCTGGTTTGTATCAAAAATAGTGTGGCAGCAGGACCAGGGAAGTGACTGTCCTTCTGTCCAGGGCACTGCTGAGGCACATCCAGTGCTGGGTCCAGTTCCGGGCCCCTCCTGGTGAGAAGGACATTGAGGGGCTGGAGCATGTCCAGGGCAGGGAACAGAGATGGGGAAGGGGCTGGAGCAGCAGGAGCAGCTGAGGGAGCTGGAGGGGCTCAGCCTGGAGAAAAGGAGGCTCAGGGGGGACCTTCTGGCTCTGCAATCCCTGCCAGGAGGGGTGAGCCAGGATAGGGGGTTGGGCTCTGCTCCAGGAACAAGGACAGGAGGAGAAGACACGGCCTCAGGCTAGGCCAGGACAGGGGCAGAGGGGACCAGCAGCAGGAATTTTTTCCTGGAAAGGGTGGTCAGGCATTGGAAGGGGCTGCCCAGGGAGGTTTGGAGTGCCCAGCCCTGGAGGTGTCCAAGGAACAACTGGATGTGGCTCTGAGCTCTGGACTGCGGGACGAGGTGGGCATCGAGCACAGGGTGGACTCAAAGATCTTGGAAATCTTTTCCAATGTCAATGAATCTGAGATTCTGGGATCTCTCCTGCTGTCCCTGCCAGTCCTCAATCATTCATCTCTCCAGCCCCCAGTGCCCCTCACGGACATGTCTGTGCCTTGAGTTCTCTGCAAACTCAGCAGCAAAAATATTCAAGGTCCCCAAGTGGGACCTCCGTGGGAGCCACCAGGACCTGGCGGATCCATCCCCCACCTCCAATTCCCATCGATCCACTCCTACCTCTGCTTTTTAATCAGACCCCTTGTAAGGGTGGGAAGGTACAGTTAGAGCCACAGTCTTTTCTCCTTCCAAACAATCAATGGTTATTAAGTGCACCTTTCAGGTGGGGAGAGAGGAGAGCCAGCGATTCACGGTGCTCATCAACCCAAAGAAACTTCATTTTCTATTAGGGCTGATAAACAAGCTGGGAAAATACAAAGCACTGACCTGGGTGTGCCTGACAGGAATAACAAAGGAGCTCCATGGGATACAGAATCACAGGATAGTAGAGTTGGAAGGGACCCACAGGGATCACTGAGAGGAGAAGGGAGAATTGAGGAGGGAAGAAGAGAGGAGGGGAGGGGAGGGATGGTTTGGGTAGATTTGGGAAGGTTAAGGAAGGGAATGTTTGGGAAGGGGAAGGGGAAGGAGATAAAAGGGGAAG
>VWZD01009269.1:124863-151649 GCA_013396695.1 Sakesphorus luctuosus
AAGGGGAAGGGGAAGGGGAAGGAAACTGTTCCACTACTTCCGGAAACATCTAGGGTTACTGAGAACCATCAAGTGGTTGAAACCCCTGGCCAGTCAAGGAAGGCAGCACAGCCAGTTCCTCCCTCACCCTGGAGGGAGTGAGAAGGGATTTGAATCCCAGCTGTGGTCCCTGATGCTGCTGAGTCCAACCAGAAGACAATAAGAAGGTCAGGGATCATCAGGGGTGGTCAGTTTGGGGCTGTCACAGCACAGATCAAGGTGCTGAGTCTGTGAGGCCACTTTTTCCCTGTTTCCACATCAGGGCTCGCCAGAACAAGCACAGTTTGACAATCTAGATCCTGGTTCCCTCCATCCATCCATAGAAGCATGAAACAAATACGAGTCTTCTTAATAGAAAACTGCAAACACTCCATTACACACCCAGTTATTCATATATTTCTCCTGCCTTTTGACTCCAGGCAAACCTTCAGCTCAGAAAGGAAATGTTCAGAAATATCAACATCGTCCCTTAATCACTGCAGTAATAAATCATACCTTGTAGCACGAGAACTTCAGTCTATCCAAAAAATGAGGGTTTATAAAGACTCCTGAATCATTCATACTGTCTGTGTCTGTGATATGGAGGAGAGTTACATTAGGATAATGGAAATTCTGAAGAATTTGCAGGATTTGGTGGAATAAGAGGAGATGCTCCAAATCACTGTTGACAAAAAATGCAATAACCACACCTTGGCTGAATGCAGAGCCTCTGTGGGAAACACGGCCCAGTACCTCAAATCCCTGCTGTAACAAGGCAGGAGGAATAGAAAACTGACTCTGGCAGTGCTGAGTGAGCAAAATTAAGGAGTAAGCAGCAAGGATAACTGCAAAATCCAGTCACTGGCCTGTCCACATACCTGGACAAACCCAGCAAATTCATGGAATCGTAGAACGGGTTAGTTTGGAAGGGATCTTAAGATTATCCTGTTCCAACCCTGACACTTTCCACCAGCCCAGGTTGCTCCAAGCCCTGTCCAACCTGGCCTTGGACACTCCCAGGGATGGAGCAGCCACAGCTTCTCTGGGCAACCTGTGCCAGGGCCTGCCCACCCTCACAGGGAAGGATTTCTTCCCAAATATTCCATCTAACGCTGCCCTCTGGCAGTGGGAAGCCATTGCCCCTTGTCCTCCCCAAATGCCCTCCTTTCCCCTCCCAACACTGCAAATCCAGGTTAATTCCCAAGTGCTGGGTTTGCAATTCAGTTGTCATAAAGGAAAAAAAAAGACCATAAATATTGTTAGAGAATTCCTCATTTATCCTGGTTTCAGTTGGCTGTAATGAAGATGCAAGACCTTTCAGCTCAATTCAATCAGCCCCATTCACAAGCCACCTTATGATCCATTAGTTCAATCCCTCCAAATTTGATTGCAGCGTGTTTTGATTCCAATCAATTGTTTTCAGCTCTTCTCCATTGATTTCCATGGACTCACATTATTCTACCAAGACTTCAGTTAAACTTGGGGGTTTGAACCAAGGCGGTGGCTCTGGGGGCACCTCATGGGAGGTGTCTGGGCTAGGCCAGCTCTCCCTGGGACAGGGCAATGAGTCCCAGCAGACAAAGGCAAGGTGACAGCTCCAGCTTCCAAGATTTTTCCAAACCATCTTCCCTATCCCGTATCTCTTTGGCAGCTCAGAACTGCAGCAAGGACAGAGGAAACCTCATCCAGAAACCACTGAGACACAAGAGGTCATTTTTCACAATGAAAACAATCAGCCATTGGAATAATATCCCCAGGGAAGTGATGGATTCCCCAACAATGGACACTTTTAAGGGTTGGCTGGACAAGGTGCTGGGTCATCTTGTCTAGACTCTGCTTTTCATAGAATCATAGAATGGATTGGGTTGGAAAAGACCTCCGGGATCATCATGTCCAATCCTTGGGCCAACTCCACTCCCTTTACCAGATCATGGCACTCAGTGCCACGGCCAATCTAAGATTACAAACCTCCAGGGATGGGGAATCCACCCCCTCTCTGGGCAGCCCATTCCAATCCCTCAGCACTCTCTCTGCAAAGAAGTTTTTTCTGCTCTCCAACTTCAATTTCCCCTGGCAGAGCTTGAGCCCCCCGTGCCCCCTTGTCCTATTGCTGAGTGCCTGGGAGAAGAGACCAACCCCCACCTGGCCACAACTTCCCTGATGTGGCACTTCCAGACAGTGCTGAGGTCACCTCTCAGCCTCCTCTTCTCCAGCACAAACACCCCCAGCTCCCTCAGCCTCTCCCCACAGCACTTGTGCTCCACTCCCTTCTCCAGCCTCGTTGCTCTTCTCTGGCCCCGCTCCAGCCCCTCAATCTCTTGCCTCAACTCAGGGGCCCACAACTCAACACAACACTCAAGGTGTGGCCTCCCCAAGGCAGAGTCCAGGGGAAGGCTCACTGCCCTGGGCCTGCTGGCCACGCTATTTTTGATCCAGGCCAGGATCTCATTGGCCTTCTTGGTTAAGAGAGGTTGGACCAGATGATCCTTGTGGTCCCTTCCAACACATTATTCTGTGATTTGTGATCTGACCAGGTGTGACAAAGAGGGAAAGGAGGAAGAGACACACACAGAGGAGGCTCAGGCAGTTATTTAGAGTCACAAACTCTGTGGGAGGAAGAACCAGAACTAAAGCAGAACTTTCCTCAATCCCAGTCTACTGATCTGATTATTGGTCTAAAATCTATAAGGAAAATAAGGAGCACCTCTAGGAAAAGGTCTGAACTGGGGACAGCCACTGAAGGAAGCTCTAGGAAACAGGGAGTTTGTCTCCTAGCCCACTGGACTGTGCTCCCAGCTGGTAATACTCCTGATGGACAAGTAGCTCAAGGACAACATCCAGGAGATGGAGCTGTGTCAGGGCAGGGTCAGGCTGAATCTCAAGAAAAGGTTCTTCCCCCAGAGGGTTGTGGGCACTGACCAGGCTCCCCAGGGCTCAAGGACAACATCCAGGAGAAGGACCTCATCTCTCTCACAGGAGACTGGCTCTCTTCTCTCCTGCTGACCGTTCCTCCAGCCTAATTGACAGGGAGTATTTCCTTCTGAAACCCTTCCAGGTTGGTCCAACTCATGCAGAACTGACACCTGTCCAAGCAGGACAAAGCAAAGAGATTCTCCTGGAGGTTCATCACAAAATCAGGCCAGTGAGACAAACCCAAAGAGAACAGTTGACTCAGTGGAAAGGTTGCTGTCAAAACCCCAGCACTACATTGTTACCAGGAAGCAAGTCTGAAATGGGTCTGTAGGAAGTTTGGTGGAAATCTAAGGTAGAAGTAAAAGAAAAATCAGCTGCCACTTTCCTCTGAAAAGATGAAATGTTGGCAATGGTGACATTTGGAATATCAGTGACTTTTCTGAAGTTGAACAAGCAGTGAAGGTGAAGATCCCTGAGCCAGCACAGGGTATGGAGGCCATGGGATGTCACTGTCCCCTGCACTTTAAGGAAAAGTCTGTCCAGTTTATAACCCAGTTGTCATGCTGGGATTCCCAGTCCCACCAGAATGTGTCCCTCTGGGAACCTCAGGTTTTACAGCCTGCTCAGGAACCAGCTGCAAGCCGTGCAGAACACGGAATCACAGAATGTGCTGAGCTGGAAGGACCCACAGGGATCAACAAGTCCAACCCTCAGCCCTGCACAGGACCAGCCCCAACAGTCACTCCCTGTGCCCCAGAGCATCATCCAAACCCTCCTGGAGCTCTGGCAGCCTTGGGGCTGTGCCCACTGCCCTGGGGAGCCTGGTCAGTGCCCACCACCCTCTGGGGGAAGGACCTTTCCCTGAGATCCAACCTAACCCTGCCCTGACACAGCTCCATCCATTCCCTGGGTGCTGCCCCTGGTCCCCACAGAGCAGAGATCAGTGCCTGCTCGTCCTCTGACCCTCCCCAGGAAGTTGTCCCTGCAATGAAGTCTCCCCTCAGTCTCCTCTTCTCCGAGTGTCCTCAGTGTCCTCACATGCCCTTCCCCATCCTTGTATCCTCCCTTGGACGATCCCTGAGCCAGCACAGGCTACAGAGGCCACAGGATGACTTCAAGGAAAGGCATATCCAGTTTCCAACCCAGTTGTCGTGCTGGGATTCCCAGTCCCACCAGAAGGAACCCCTCTGGAAGGCTCAGGTTTTCCACCCCCTGAGGAAGCAGCTGCCAGCCCCGCAGAACAGGGTGTGTTGTGCTCACAGTACCTGTGCTCCTGAGAGATGACTCACCGAGTGTGACTGCGAGAGAAAGAACTCGCGGAGAGGAGGCAAACCTGCCTGGTGTGTTGCTTAATGGAGTGAGAATGAATTGGACAGCACTCCCGCTAATGTGCCGGGATTATGCTTAGCAGTGTGAATGACCTTGTTGGAGCTGAAAGCCGAACACATTCACAGCTCCAGCTGGGGCCCTGCTGGGGGCTCCAGGAAAATCCTCAGCGCTGCCGTTCTGCTGCTCCCAACGGGGTGGGGGCAACCCCCCCTGCTCCTGCCCCAAAGCTGGGCAGGAATGGAGACTTTGGGGAAGGGTTTGAGACCACTGGGGCAACTGCTTTGCCTTTGGCATGTTGTGTTCTAAGGAAGAAAGGCTGAGAGAAGTGGGGGTGTTCACCTGGAGAAGAGAAGACTCCAGGGAGACCTTAGAGCCCCTTCCAGTGCCTAAAGGGGCTCCAGGAGAGCTGGAGAAGGACTTGGGACAAGGACATGGAGTGACAGGACAAGGGGGAATGGCTTCCCACTGCCAGAGGGCAGGAATGGATGGGATATTGGGAAGAAATTCTTCCCTAGGAGGGTGGGCAGGCCCTGGCATAGGTATCAAAAGAAGCTGTGGCTGTTCCATCACTGGGAGTGTCCAAGGCCAGGTTTGACAGGACTCGGAGCAACCTGAGCTAGTGGAAGTTGTCCCTGCCCATGGCAGAGGGTGGCACTGGCTGATCTTGAAGGTTTCTTCTAACCCAAACCATTCTATGATTCTCACTGTGGCCAGTAAGAGAACATTAAAGATATCAGTATGGAGTTACGGGGTCACATGTGCACTTAAACCAAGCCTGGGAGCAACTGGGAATGGGCCTGACTCCTAAACAGCTCATTTGTCTGAGCTTCAGGTTTGCCCATCAGTCCCACCAGGGCTGAACAAAACCTGCAGTGAAGCTGCTACACAGAGAGTTACCTGAAAAAGCCAATAAATCCGTGTGGGTCCTTGGAACCCAACCCAGGTCCTGTCCCCAAACAGCACAGACACAGTTAAATGGGATATTCATTGAGTGTTCGTGTGCAACATGTCATTGACCTCATGTGTTTAGATTTTTTCCTGCTGGCTTTTAAAGAAAAAAATGTCTCTTTTAATAAGAAAAGGCAGATGGATAAAACTGCTGAAATTCCAGGTTCGCTCCTGGTGTTTGATCCCAGACCTTTGCTCAGCTCTGTGTATTTTTAAATTCTTTCAAGCAAAGAGTGAGAAACTGTACTTTATGTAATCTGTACTAGCATTGGGAAGGAAAAGCATGGAAGAAAGCTTGAAAAAATAGGAAAAGGGGAGAATCATATAGCAATTATTGTTGTTGGAGAGATTAAAAGGAAAGTGAATTCCCAGGCTGAGTTAGGGCATGCTGACCTGCTCAGATTCACTCTCTCCTGACCTGTCCCCACCTTCACTCCCAGCTGTTAAAAACCTTCCTGTCTCCATGTTATAAAATCCCAGAATCCCAGAACCATTCATGTTGGAAAAGATCTCCATGGTCTTTGAGTCCACCCTGTACCTGATGCTCACCTTGTCCCCCAGCCCAGAGCACTGAGTGCCATGGCCAGTCATTCCTTGGGCACCTCCAGGGGTGGGGACTCCACCACCTCCCCGGGCAGCCCCTTCTAATGCCTGACTACCCTTTCCAGGTAGAAATTCCTCCTGATGTCCAACCTGCCCCTGCCCTGGCCCAGCCTGAGGCCGTGTCGTCCTACCCTGTCAGGTGGAAGATGCTGCCTGTGTGAGCTGGTGTGGCTGCAGAGCACGACCACAACTCCTCACTTGTGCTGCCCTGAACCTACCAGACCCCAGATTCCCATTCCCAGCAGGTGTTCCTGCAGAGTTTGTGTCCTCTGGGAAGAAAACACCTTTCTGTATAAACCAGGCACAGGGTTGAATGCATAGGAGGGCAATAAAATTAGGAAGGGTGGGAACACTGAAGGTTTTTTCTCATTCCCTCCCCTGATTTGAGGTTAACGATGGGAATTTCTCCCCATGCTGCAGGAGGGAAGGGCACCCCACTGCAGGGAGCATAAACTCCTCTTCTCAGGAGCCTCTCCGTGCCTTGCCCAGAGCAGCTCCTTCTGCCTCTGCTATCGCACATCCAAACGCCGAGACTTTTCAGGGAACGGTGCAGCTTAACCAGGATTGATTTATGTCCCTCTCCAGTGTTCTCCAGAGCTTGTATGCTCGGAATTCATTTATGGACATGGTCCCTTACAAGTGCTGCACACACCCCTCGGAGCAGCGTTACTCAAACAGGAATCCCGGATGCCCTGGAACGTTCCTGCCTCTGCTTTGGTGCAGCACCGGCCGAGAACAGATTTGTCAGCGGAATTGCCTCGCTATCAAAACAGTAAACCCCAGCTTACAAGGTGACATTTCAGGGGAATTCAATTCACTTCTTTGGGCCTTTCTTTCTTTTTGTTTTATGTATGATATCTTCGTTGCTGCTCATTGGAAGGGCAGCAGAGCGGAGGAAGTAAGTTGTTATTAAAAGGAAAAGCTTTGTTTGATTCTGAGGAGACTGGGAGCTGTTAGGGAGGATTTCTGATGGGGTGACAGAGGATTGCTCATTACTACAGGTGTAGTGCAAACATGTATCCCTTAAAGGCACATGGTCAATGTTTGACTCCAGATCTTCCTCCTGCTCAGGGAGCAGTTGGATTGTGGCTTGAATATGTGAATTTCCAGCAGCTTTTTGTTGAGAGTCATCACTTCTTTGCTCACAACAACATAACACAACAGTTAGCAATTAATTATAGAAGCACTCCAGTCCAGACATGAGCTCACACTGTTGGCTTGGCAAAGACGCCTAATTAATAAATAACGATGATGATGATGAATAAAGATGGGAATAAACAAAGGGGCTCTCTATGAAGTCTGAACCATGAAGTATTCATGCTCCAGGCTCTCAGCAGAGCAGTTCTGCTGACCCCCCCTCACTTCACAGGACTTCAGCACTTCCCAACCACCCCCAAGCCCCTGGTGGTGACAGGATTACACACAAGTTCCATACAGGATTCACACTGAAACTCCACAGCTATGACATGAGGGAAGAGTTTGACTCAGGATCTTTGGCTCAACAATCCATAAAAACTGGGCAACTGTGTCAATACCTGCCATAGGCATGATCGAGAATGGTCCTGAGAGAAAGCAAAGATGGGAGTTGGAGTCACCTGACACCACATTCACCTGGACACTCCCAGAGAATCAGAGTCATTGAGGTTGGAAAAGACCTCCAAGATCATCAAGTCCAACCTTTAATGCAAAGTTCTACCTCTGAGGAAACGTCATCAGAATCACAAAATATTTTAGGTTGGAAAAGCCCTCTAAGACCATCAAGTCCAACTGCCAAGGCCACCACAGGCCCTCATCCACACGACTTCTGAATTCCTCCGGGGATGGGGACTGCACCACCTACCTGGGCAGCTGTGCCAGTGCCTGACCACCCTTTCCAGGAAGAACCTGTCCCAATATCCAACATAAGCCCCTCTGGCACAGCCTGAGGATGTTTCTTCTTGTCCTGTCCCTTGTTCCCAGAGAGCAGAGCCCGACTCCCCCCATCTCCCCCCTCCTGGCAGGGATTGCAGAGCCAGAAGGTTCCCCCTGAGCCTCCTTTTCTCCAGGCTGAGCCCCCCCAGCTCCCTCAGCCCCTCCTGCTGCTCCACCTGCTTCCCCAGCTCCAGTCCCTTGACAGCTCCAAGGACACTGCAACCTCCCTGTCCTCTTAAACCATGTTCATTCTCCTGCTTTCCATCCCAGTGGCCCCTGCTTGGCAATTAGATGTTATTCCACCTCATCACTGCCACATTGGCAGGACAGATGAGAAGAGTGAGGTGAGCAGGTCTCACACTGTGGAACACAAGGAGCAGGGAATGGGCAGAAGGAATGCCAGGCTGAAGACACTGGAAGGAGGTCCTGAGTCTCCTGGAGTCATTTATTTTAGATCATAACACTTTAACCACCATTAAAGAAGAATCAAAACCTGATCTTGCTTATTCCTTTCTGGCCTTCAGCCTCCCAATCCTCGTTATATTTGTCCTAACGGAGGTATCGACCCGAGCAGGGATGATTGATGAGTGCAAACACCAAGCTTAACTGAGTTTTTCTTCCTTTCCAAACAGGCCTTGCAGCCAGAACCCCAATTAAGGGGTGTTTCTCAGAAGGACATAATCTATGGTAACACTCATTTTATTTTCCATATTCATAAAGATAATTGTAGAGGGATAAGGTGTTTCCCCTTTAAAGATGAGGCAACACTCCCTGCACCCCTCCAGGAGGTTCTTTGGTTTAATTCACCTGGAAATCAGGTGTTTGAGGATGTAAATACCAATGGCATAAGAATGACTGGGCTTTGTGCTGAAAATCAAATGCAGCAGGCACTGCAAAACCCACCAGGAGGGAAAAGTGGAGCTTGAAATGACTGCAGTTCCCTCAGTTTTAAGGTTTTTCACCATCACTAGTGTTGTCAGTCATTGTTAAGTATTAAATTGCATAAAATACAAACTCTTGGAAACAAACATCAGTGCTTATCAGCCTATGTCAAAAGTCAATTTTTATTTTATGGCAATTTCGCCTGGAAATTACTTCTGGTGGGATGCACAGGGTGGCTCAGCCTCAAGATCTGGGCCTTGCTGGGGGCACAGAGATCAAAGCCAGGCTCTTCTGTCCCCTCCCCACACACTGTGTGACCCCCAGACCCTCAGGTTGGCTGTAGAATCACAAAATCATGCAGTGGTTGGGCTGGAAGGGACATTAAAACTCATCCCATTCCACCCCTGCCATGGGCAAGGACACCTTCCACCAATACAGGGTGCTCCAAGTCTGTCCAGCCTGGCCTTGGACACTTCCAGGGATGGGGCAGCCACAGCTTCTCTGGGCACCCTCTTTGTCCTCTCTTGGCGTTGTGTTCCACTGGAAAGGAGTTTATTTGCACATCACTGTCTCTCCTAGTTGTTTTTTCTCCTCTACCTGTGAGGAGTAACAAAGCAAAGCCCAAGGAAGAAGCAGCCCTGATGAACATCACCCAAGGAAGAAGCAGCCCTGATCAACATCAGCCAGCCAGGAGAGAAATCACCTTCCTGGCACCTGAGTGGGTTCATCTGGAGCAGAAGCAGCAAAAGACTCACCTTATGGAATCTGTGGCCATGCTGAAATATGGGGAAGCTTTTTTGGCTCCTATAGGCAAGGCTTTGGGGGCCAAGGCTGCTGGGATGGGAGCAAAGGGATAAATGACTTAAGTCCTGTGGCATTTTGAAAGAAGAATCCAAGGAAATATCCCATCATGGAACCACAGAGTGGTTTGGGTAGAAAGGGACCTTAAAGATCATCTGATTCCACTCCCCGCCATGGGCAGGAACATCTTCTATAGACCAGGTTGCTCCAGGCCTCATCCAACCTTTACTTAAAGAGAAAAATATCCCAGCACACACAGAGGCCCAGTTGGAATTTTCCTTTAAAAGTCTGAGGCCGGGTCATATGTGGAATCTAAGTGATTGAATTAGCACCTACAGTCACAGGCATGGTAAAATGAAAAATCTTAGGGAATTTATACTGTTAATAAAACCCTCTGAGTGAGGTCCTGACAAATAGCTTGTGAATTAAAGTAATAAACAACTACTGTTTGTTGATAAATTGCATCTGTGCTGAACGGGAAAAAGCAGAGATGGGTTGAGCTGCCTCTGGAATTACTGTGGATATTATTACTTCATGATGTCAACACCCAGTGGCTCAGACACACCAAGTGTGTGTGACTCAGTGCTGGGTTCAACCATCTCTGCCATCTGTGTGACTCAGGACAGTTCCCATCACAGCCCACAGGGCTCAGGGACAGGGGCAGGCACTGAGCTCTGCTCTGTAGGGACCAGGGACAGCACCCAGGGAAGGGCTGGAGCTGTGCCAGGGCAGGGACAGAACCCAGGGAATGGCTGGAGCTGTGCCAGGGCAGGGACAGCACCCAGGGAATGGCTGGAGCTGTGCCAGGGCAGGGACAGGGCACAGGGAATGGCTGGAGCTGGGCCAGGGCAGGGACAGCACCCAGGGAAGGGCTGGAGCTGTGTCAGGGCAGGGTTAGGTTGAATCTCAGCAAGAGGTTCTTCCCCCAGAGGGTGGTGGGCACTGAGCAGGCTCCCCAGGGCAGTAGGCACAGCCCCAAGGCTGCCAGAGGTCCAGGAGTGTTTGGATGATGCTCTGGGGCACAGGGTATGACTGTTGGGGCTGGTCCCATGCATGTCTGAGGGTTGGACTGGGTGATCCTTGTGGGTCCTTCTAGCTCAGAATATCCTGGGATTCTGTGTTTCACCTTTCCCACACACCCTTCTGCTCTACACTTGGAAAGTCGAGACCAAACTTTTCCTGTCAGCGCTGACAAAGTGGAAGAAAACATTTTAATGCTGAAATATGGCAGCGTTGTGTGGAGCTGACCTTTATTTAAGCTCCACAAAATGCAGCCTTAAATGCAGTGAGGTTTGAAAGCCCCAGTGTCTCTGCTAACACATTTGTGCTGACAGCACCTAAAGTGACTGCTGGAAGCTCCCTGAAATGCTCCAAAATGGCTAAAGACACAAGCACAGGCATTGTTTGGATGTTGTTTTGGGAGCCCTTGAGGAAACCTTCTGCTTTCAGAGTAAACAAAAAGGACTGTCACAGATATAGAGGAACTCAAGATCTCTGCCCTGCTGTATTTCCATGACTTCTCACCTCTTTGATTTCTACATCCCTATGATTCCTCCTGAGGTCAAACCTTGTTCCTCAACCTTAATGATAAACACACTAAGAGGGCAAATGTCTTGCTGAGGGTCACAGAGGCTGGGATGGATTCAGCTGCTTTGCCTTACAGCTCACAAAATAAAGCAGCCCTGGTAAGAAATTCATGTAAATAGAACCATGGAATGGGTTGGATTGGGAGGGACCTTAAAGCTCATCTCATTCCACCCCCTGCCATGGGCAGGGACACCTTCCACCAGCCCAGGTTGCTCCAAGCCCTGTCCAGCCTGGCCTTGGGCACTTCCAGATGGTGAGAGCTGTATCCAGCTGCTTAAAATGCTGAAGGGATGTCTTAGGAAGGTGGTTCTCCTGGTTTGACTCCAGCCTGCCCATGGTGAGCCAAAGCGTGTTCCACTGCCCATCCACCAGCTCAGCTCTGGTAACCAAGGGCAAAGGAAACCTGGGCAGCTTTGGGTAACAATTTGTCATGGGTTCACCTAGGTGGGCCTAAATTTAGGTTCTTGAAGTTCAGAGTAGGCCTGGAGCTGTCAGCTGATTGGAGCTGGGCTGAGCTGACAGCTGAACTTCTTCTGGCCAATAGTGGTTTATTCCATACCATATTACGACATCATTTTCCAGGGAAGTAGAATCAGTGTGAGAGGGGCTTGGTCAGTCACCCCACAGCAGTCCTGCCAAGAGGACACACACGGGGCAGTCCCAGGAGAGATGGGCAGGACCAGGCCCAGCACTGGCCCAGCAGTTGTTTTGGGAAGTAAAATGTTTGTTGTGGGTTCTTCTCTCTCTGCTCGGGTCTGGCTCTCTGGGGACTGAGTCTCTTAAGATAATTTGGGGTTTTCCTTCCCCTCTCTTTTCCTCCCTTTCCTGGGTGTTGGCGGGGAGGCTCTAACTCCGTGCTTGGAGGGTTGGCGGTTTGCCAGCTCAAACCAAGACACAATTCCAGACAAAAGACAATGGATAAGGACACACATTATTATCCCATTTCACAGCTGAGAAAACTGAGGTCACTCAGCCACTGCCACAAAGTTTAACCTTAACCCTGTGACCACTGACCTGAGCTGTGAACCCTACATGGGATACTTTGGAAGCAGTCAGTAATTCCTCCTTCCTTGTTATGCAGACATGGACCAGCAGACTCTTCAAAAACAAAACCCTCTTGATTAAAATAACATGAATACTTGATTTTTTGGCTACTGTTGCCTTCCCATCTTTGAAGCCAAACCACCACACAGTTTTATATCCTTCCCACAGGAGGTGCAGTAACCTCATGTACCAGCCAAAAACCTCTCTGCAACATCTGCCTCCTTTCAGGGTCTTAGTTTTTGGCAGAATAACCCACTCATGATGTGTTCAAGCTGAAGCCTTCGGGAGATCAAGCAGGGCTGTTGGCCCTTTATGGCTGCCAAATACCCTCAAGCCACCCACAGCACCAACAAAAAAGCCCTCACAGCAGAACTTTTTGTTCTAAGGATGGTGTATGGGTATATTGGACATGGCTTTGGCTCCTTGATCTGACCTTGTCTTCCCACATGACCTTGGGCAAAGCACTTACTGCCTGATTTTTAAAGATTCTTAATCTTAGAAATGTTACAAGCTGTCTAAGGTGAGGTGGGAGGTCAAGAGTCTCCAGAAGTACCTAACGAAGACTGATTTAAAATTCAGTCTGATCTTTTCAAAAAATAAAAAGCCTTTGCTCCTCTGGTACCCTGCCACAACTCCTGCATTCCAGCTTCTCTGTCTGTGACAGCAGCAGACCTTATTCCTCTTGGAATGACCTGATACTCATAAAACAGGCCCTGAGCTGCAAGAGAAGAGTGTTGCCCCCACACCAGGAGGCCA
Organism: Sakesphorus luctuosus; assembly: GCA_013396695.1. Lineage (NCBI taxonomy): Eukaryota > Metazoa > Chordata > Aves > Passeriformes > Thamnophilidae > Sakesphorus > Sakesphorus luctuosus. The sequence goes on from VWZD01009269.1 coordinate 137,656, forward strand.
GAAGGGTTTGCACAGGACCAAGGCAATGTTTGCAGGAGCACGTTTGCACTTCCATCCCACATGGGGCCAGGCAGGGCCCACCTGCTCTGCCAGCAGAGATTGTGCTGCCTCTTATGCCAAAGTCATAACTCACTGCCAATAACCTTAATTAAAAATATTAATGCTGGAAAAGTGTGCCTGAGAAGTCTGCTGTTCCATTCTCCTCTGCCCACAATTGCTGTGTAATTGCAGTAATTCCTGTATCTTGGGGAGGATCACTCCCCAGGGCCTGCCTTCCCTTCGTGCCTCTGAGTGCAAACCCCTTTATTATCCCACAGGATGGCTCTGCCACCAAGGTGTTACCACTTAATTAGAAAGAGGCAGAATATATATCAGGCAGAGCCCATTATGGGCTGGGAACGGGGCCACGAGCATGAGCTGCTGCTGAAGGGCTCAACCAGGAGCTTTCCACGTGTCCTGGATGGGAGAGGAGAGAGGAGAGGACATCCATCCACCTTCCTGGCAAAGCCCTGCCTTGGAAAGGAGGAGCTGAGGCAGGACATTTCCCAGCAGCAGAGAAATGTCTCCTCCTCCTCTGTGATCAGCTGAAGCAGCAAGGAACATGTAAAGAAGGAAAGGGTAACAAATTGTGCTCCAAAATGCAGAGGTTTGGGGAAATGAGAAAGAAAGATGCTCCTCCTGCCCCCCTGAGCTATTCCACATGGGAATAACTCCAACAGGGGAACACTGATGTAAACCAAGAGGGAGAGGCAGGACCCTGAGGGGCATCAGACCTTTAACATAGGAAACAGAGAGTCTTCCTTCCTGCCATTGGAGGTCAGGATACCAGCTGGGATAAACTGGGATGTTCCATAGCTTTCACTTAATTTTCTCTGAAAATCAATTCAAAAGCAACAGTCAGGGCCCTGTCTGACTTCTGCTTTGCAAATGCCTCTTCCCCCAAAAGTGGGAATGACCCCTCACTGCTACACTGTGGTAGAGAGATGTTTTAACGCAGAAGGATTTGGGAATTTTAAACTATGGCAACACATGAAAAGGCACATTAATGAAGTTTATTTCAGGCTTTGGGATACAGGAAGGGAAGAGGTTGGACAGTGAGCTTAATTCAGCTTTTGAATTCCCTCTGAGTTTGTCTTCCACCTCTGATCCATCTTTTCCCAGTGTCTGTTGCTTCCAGCATCATCAGGCAGAACAGAACGTGCCATCATGTCTTTGGCCTTGGCCATTCCACCCATAAGCACATGGCAGAGACTGGGAGATCCCAGCACCAGCACTCCAGCAGGGATCTGCCCCTTCATGGGCAGCTCCAGCTCACAGGGTCCCACAACGGTTTGAGTGAGAAGGGACCTCACAGCTCATCCCATCCCACCCCCTGCCATGGGCAGGGACACCTTCCACTGTCCCAGGTTGCTCCAGGCCCTGTCCAACCTGGCCTGGGACACTTCCAGGGATGGGGCAGCCACAGCTTCTCTGTTCTGGATGTTGTGTATCCCTGCACAGGGAAGCAGACAGGCTGAAGGGACAATTTCCCTGGACAGGGAAGCAGCCAGGCTGAAGGGACAATTTCTCTGCACAGGGAAGCAGCCAGCCTGAAGGGACAATTTCCCCCTGCCAGGGGAGTGGCACTTCGGGAGGGCACTCCCAGGCACAATAAATAAATAAACAACTGATAGCCCAAATTAATCCCTATTACTATGCCCCACATGCAAGCCAAACCCTCAGTCCTCGCTGGTGATGAAAGTTAATTACCAGCCTGTCACCAGATGTCACAGGAGTCCTGTCAGGATGTGACAGGCCCCAGGATTGCAGCCGTCCTTCCCGCAGAGCGTTCCCACCCGGCATCGTTGTCGTGGTACTCCATGATGAGCCTGTGATGAGCACCCCGGGAGCAGCCCTGATAAAGTTCCTCTATTCCCAGGAACTTTTCTCTGCTTTATTACATTATGTATTCCGAAGGGAGAGGCTGGGAAAGCTGGAATGATTAGTCTTCCATTTGCAAACATATATTCCTGTGAGCAAAGTGATTGTGGTGCATGCAGAGAGTGTGCCCTGATAGCTTTGGGTAAACCTGCTTCTAACTCTACAAAGAAACACATAACAGCAGTGGTGGGCATGGAAAACCTCCTTCCCCATCTACCACAATATCATAGAATCATAGAATGGATTGGGTTGGAAACGACCTCCGAGATCATCAAGTCCAACCCTTGGGCCAACTCCAGTCCCTTTACCAGATCATGGCACTCAGTGCCACGGCCAAGCTCAGCTGAAAAACCTCCAGGGATGGGGAATCCACCCCCTCTCTGGGCAGCCCATTCCAATGCCTGAGCACTCTCTCTGCAAAGAATTTCTACCTGATCTCCAACTTCAATTTCCCCTGGCAGAGCTTGAGCCCCCCGTGCCCCCTTGTCCTATTGCTGAGTGCCTGGGAGAAGAGACCAACCCCCACCTGGCCACAACTTCCCTGATGTGGCACTTCCAGACAGTGCTGAGGTCACCTCTCAGCCTCCTCTTCTCCAGCACAAACACCCCCAGCTCCCTCAGCCTCTCCCCACAGCACTTGTGCTCCACTCCCTTCTCCAGCCTCGTTGCTCTTCTCTGGCCCCGCTCCAGCCCCTCAATCTCTTGCCTCAACTCAGGGGCCCACAACTCAACACAACACTCAAGGTGTAGGTAGGGTAAGAGCTGTGGTGAAAACATGTTTTTGCCAGTGTATTTTTGAGGAAGTTTTTCCACCTGGGAGAAATTTTTATCCCAAATGTTCTGAATTTTTCACAGAAATGTGAAGATGTTTTGGGGAACAATCCCATGGCAAAACGCTGCTTTGTGTTACAATAGCTTTCCACAAAAGAGAATTTCCCAGAATCCCAAAAAATTGTCAGGCTGGAAAGGGCCACCTGGTCCCACCTCCTGCTCCAGCAGGGCCATCTCAGAGCACATGGCACAGGGTTGTGTCCAGAGGGCTCTGGAATATCCCCAGTGAAGGAAACTCCACATCCTCTCTTGTCTCTGTTCAGTGCTTGGTCACTGCACAGGAAAGTTCTTCCTCCTGTCCAGGTGGAGCTTCCTGGGCATCAGTTCCTGCCCATTCCTCCTGTGCCATCGCTGGGCCCCCCGAGCAGAGCCTGGTCCGTGCTCTGCCCCGTCCCTGCAGGCACTGCCAGACATGGGGGGTCCCTCTCAGTGTCTGCTCTGGAGGCTGAACAGCCCCAGCTCCCTCAGCCCTTCCTGCTCACAGAGATGCTCCAGGCCCTTCAGCATCTCCGTGGCCTTCACTGGACCTGCTCCTGAAGCTCCATGTCCCAACAAAAATTAATTCCTGCACTTTGGCAACCCTTTCCCTCAGGAAGATCTCCTTCCTTGTGAAGACCCAACACAGCACCACTCCCTGAGAAAAGCAATCAACTCTTTGCCTGTTCCTAAGGCAAAACATCTAATCTGGGGCCTTTGGATTAACTCATTACATCTGACATGAATCCCTTTCTCCTGGGTGCCTCAAGGAAAAGGATTCCTGGTCCACAGGACCAGCTCTGCAGCACATTTCCATGAGCTGTTCTCTCTACAAACTGTAGCAGGAATGTTGAGTATGCCCACCCCTGGGAATGCCAGGCTGGCAGCAGGTGAACACCCTGTGCTCCCTCAGGAACAGGCTCATGAAGCCCTGGATGCACAAGGGGAAAACCTGGAATACACAGTGAGCTCTGGGAAGCAAGGTCAGGTTTGGTGGCTGTTCTCAGCTTTGCCAGCAGCTCCCACATCTCTCCCCACAGACTGAATTTCTCCCCAGGATGAGCATCCCAGCCCTGCCACATGCACGGAGCCATTCCTTTGATCTTCAGGACTGTGTGAATACCAAGCCTGGGATTTGCATTTCTGAGGAGCAGAGGTACAACAGCTCCAGATGCTTCTTAACCTCTTCATATTCCAGCTATAAAAATGCAGAAGAGCTCCTCAAGTGAGCCCTAAAGAAAAGGAAAAGCCTGCCACCATCTTCAGACACCTGTGAGCCCCTAAGATCCAAGGTCCCAGGGCTGGAATCTTCTTTTCCCATGATATTGACTCTGTAACAGGGTTATATTTTTATTTATATTCTTTGCACAAGCAAAGTTGGCCACATATTCCTAAAACACCCCACTTGGAGGAAGCTGCAGACAGAAAGGAGGGAGAATCCAGCTTCCCTTGGATTATTCTTCTAATAGAAGAGCAAACTATGGTGGTTTCAATTTGTTCCACTTCAGTGCAGAGGCCTTTGCAGCCCTCTGTGAGCAAGGCACTGCAGATGTCGTGGTGTCCAGGTTCTTGTTCCCCTTTCAACCACTGGCCCCTCTCTGCATGTCAAACATACCCAAAACCTGCTTAGTATTCCAGAGGTGATAATGGGACCTTGGGAGCACCAGACTACAGGAACAGGAAACAAGGACAACACAACAGTTCTCCTCTATGGAAGAAGTTCTTTAAAACATCCCTGTTATGGCTTTGGGGGTTCAAACCCTTTGAACGTGGTTGTGGGACCACGGGAACAACTCCCACTGATCCCTGAGGCAGCTGCCAGCAGGACACAAGATGAATTTGCAAATCATCCATCACCAGCAGTTCCAATGACTTAATTTGACCCAAATTACTTTATGTCTTTGAAAACAGCACAAATCTTGCTGGAAAAGATACTGTGCGTGTGCACACACTTGCCAGCAAGGAATTGTTTATCCTGCCAGAAGTGCAGGAGCACAACATTCCTGGCCCCAGTGGCTGCTGAAGAAGATTCCGGTGCCTGCAGTAAAAGGGAGGCACAGCCTTCATCCTCCTCCAGCAGAATCCTCTTCCCAGCACGTTCCCTGCAGCCTTTGTGCCTGTTGGAGCAGCCTTGTCGTGAGGTTTGGGCTCCCAGCCGGGAGAGGCGGAGGAGCAAAGGCAGGAAACTCGCTCAGCCCCTCAGCCAGAAGCACAACAAAGCCAAGAGTGGCTCACTGAGCTGTGTGTCAGCCTGGGCTGGCTGGCCAAGCCCCCACAGAGCTGCTGAGCCCCCGGGCCAGAGAACACAGAGCCAGACCCCCAGTGCGCTCCTGCCGTCAGCAGCGGTCACGCGTCCCGCCTGGGTGGGCTCCCCCAGCACAGCCAGGGCTCACTCCAGCCCAGGAGTTCCTGGGAAGAAACAGCTGAAATCCTGCCCACAGCTTCAGGGATAGGGAGAGCAGCACCAGGACAGACTTGTGCTTTGGGGAGCGCTGAGACCATTACCAGAGACCTGAGCCCGATGGGAACAAGGTTAATGCCACGATGTGGTGGTTTAAAGGTAAACCAGCAGGAGAAACGAACCCGGCACTAAAGAGATTATGAGTCAGAGTTACAATTTAATAACAATATTACAATAAATGCAATGGCACAAAGAGAAATTGGGTTTAACCCCCAAACCCAGCAGTGTAACCCAGCCCCCTGGGGCACAAACACAGTGGGGTTTGGTGGCCCCTGTGCTGAGCCCCACGGGGTTCCCCCGAGCCCAAAACAAAAACAAGATGAAAAACCTGTTGGTGCAGATGATGGCACAGTCTGGTGGAGAGTGGTGGGCTCCTCCTGTCCAGCTTCTGCTTCTCCTCTGGATCTCATGAGTGGTTCCAGAAGTCCCCAAACTCCAAGATTTCATCCCCTCGGGTGCAGGTGGGAGCCCCCAGTGGGTCCCCCAGGGCAGGGAGTTCCAGACTGGGGGATGTGACTCTGGCAGTCAGGGGGGATTTTGGAATGGTTGCTGGCCCCTGAGCAGAGCTGAGCCCTCAGGTGGGTGTGGAGGTGCCAAGGAGTCCCTGCAGGGGAGTTCTCCCAGCTCCTCTGCCAGGCTTCTTTCCCAGCCAGCTGCCAGGCTGAGGGCTCAGCTGTGCCCTGGGCAGCTGCTGCCAATGGGCCATTGGGAAGAGTTGCTGGGCAATGGCCCAGAGGGTTTAGAATGCCCAGCTTTGGTCACACCCACCCAGGGATAAACTGGTCCCACCTGCTGAACTGGGACACATGGTTATTGCCTTGCAAGGCATGCCAAAGGCAGGCATTTACCTGGAGCAGGGAAAGGAGTGCAGGCAGCTCCTGCTCACAGACAACTCCTGAGGGCAGCTCCATCAGGGGGTTTGCAGCAGTCATGTGTCCCATGTATGTAGCACTCATGTCAATTGTGTCCAGCACTCTGCTCCTCCCTGCCTGGAGGAGGCGTTTCCAAGTCATGATGCCATGTAAAAACACAATGGTTAAAAGCACCACCATGATTTATACAGGGGTTTCTTCACAGAAGGGGCCCATGAGGATCATCATCCAGCTCTAAAGTGAATGGCTCACACAGGGATCGAACCCACAACTTGGCATTATTAGCACTGTGCTCCAACCAACTGAGCTCATCTCAGGAAAATGGAAGAAGACTTCAGTGCCAAAAAGGTGCCAAGATACCAAGAAAAGTGTCTATGAGGTGGAATAGGAAAATAAACTGGGAGGTGAATGCACTATCCTCTGCCTCAGACGTGAATCAGAGATGTTGCCTTATCCCAGCCTGGCCAGCTGCTGAGATGATGGTGTGTGGCCCTTCCCTGGATGTGCTCCAGGACAGCTTGGACAAGTCTTGGAGCAACCCGGTCTACTGGAAGGTGCCCCTACCCATGGAAGGGGGTGGAACAAGATGGACTTTCAGGTCCATTCCAACCCAAACCAGCCTGGGATTCCATGTAGCCCTCAATAAAATGCAAAGAAAACAGGGGAGGCCCTTGTGGGAAAGGGTGGATTTGACTCACACTTTGATTTGTTCAACAGGAAAAGAAAAACCTAGAAAGGATAGGCCAGGAATGCACAGGTGTGGAGACCTGGAGCAGGCTCCAGAGCTGCCAGTGGAACTGGAAGTGGAGCAGATGCTGAGTGGCAGCTCATGTCCCTGAGTGGATCAGAACAGCACCCTCAGAGCTGAGCTGGCACAGCATGGGCACAACCGCAGAGCCTGGAAAGGCCACACTTCATCCCCAAGTGCTGTTCCACAGGAGGGGAATGACCTAAACAAACATCCCCTCTGAGCCTCAAAGGTTCTTTGTCACCTGCAGCACCACAGCTTGTGATCTTCCTGCCCTGGAAACACAGGGATCCAGGAGAAATCCAACCAAATTCCTTGAGCACCTGTATTTGAGAGCTGCCTCCTAGGAGGCAACTCTGTTAGGGAGAACCCACCGCAGCCTCTAAGTAATCTATCCAGATAGCTGAGTAACAGCTTATTTTCTCCAAAATCCATATGAAATGCAGCTTTACACACTCCTGCTTCTGTTAGCATCTGTGTTTGGGAGTAGGGAAGCCTCCTGTCACCTGATCCCTGCCCCTTGGAGAGACCTTGCATGACCGAGTCATTCCAACCACAGACAAAGGCCATGTTGGCAGCAAAACATTTGCAGGCAGCTGAAAACCCACTGACCCTCCACAGTCCTGGGTCCTTCTGTACCCTTTCCTCGATTTTTCCCTCTGTTTTTCAATCAATGTGCCTCATGTGACATATCAAAGGATTGAAAAGCAAAGGGAAGGTGCTCCAACCCTTGGCATGAGCACGGAATGAGACAGCCAGCACTGCCCATGCAGGTGGCCCAGAGGGGATGCAGATATTCATTTAAAAATCACACTGGGAGGTTGGAACACTCATTTGCTTCAGCTTTTAGTCTTCCATTTTCTTGTTCAATCTCAAGGAAAGAGCCCCTTGGCCAAAAGCTCCCACCAGGGGCCAGATCCAAAGGTACCAACTGCTCCGTCCCTCGCTGCCTGGTGCAAGTCCCCAGTGCTCAGTAACAGCCTTTGTGCAATTAATTCTGTTGCAATAATAAGGCAGCACCAATTACTGAGCAGACTCTTGCAGCAATAAAAAAATAATATACTGAGTCTTACTTTCTAAGTCATGGTGCAATAAACGTCTCTCTTTTGGAGGACTTCCATCTTTATATTCTTATCCCTTGGTTCCTCTTCTCTTTTTTTTTTTTTCACCTAATACAAGTCTCAGTTGAAGACCATTCATTCCAGAGCTATAAATTCACTGTCTGAGTCCTGTCAGACCCAACACCCCCTTGGTCTGACTCAGAACATTGAGTTTCATCCACCCAGCTCTGCAATGAGCTCAGCTAAAGCAGAGTGCCCAGCAGGGAGGTCTCGCTCTCCCAAAAGACATTGGGAGGAGAGAAAAGGGTCCAGCCAGGATGATGGGGATCCAGGATGGCTTTAATATAGAAAACTATGGGAAAGACACTACTCTGGACGGCCCCTGCCTGGAAATCTCTGCCACAGAAGGGTTGGGTGGCTTGTAATGGCAGGAGGGGATGAGAGAGGGCAGGTCCAAGGACAAGAGAGTGACTATTATGGGGAGTGCTCAGCAGGATTTCTGGCTGTACTGAAGGTTTCCCAGCAGTAACAAGGCTCCAACCTGCTGGCAGTGCTCTCTAATTCCCTTCAACCAGCCCTTCTTGAGGCTCACTGCCTGGTTTTAAGGGGAATTTTAGGCTGGAGTTTAAAACTGTGGCTTAGTAGAAGTTTCCTGCTTGGCTGAGTGAGCCCAAGTTCCCAAAATATGCCACTCTCCAACTGGCAGGCCCCGAGCCTTGGGATGCAGCATGCCCTAATTACAAGCCATAACAAACTTTTGTCTGGCACAACCATCTCGGGAGAGGCTGGATCTGTGTGTGTGTATTTGGTTTTGCACTGCCTAATCTCCACAGCCTGACTAATCCTCACCTCCAGCCTGACTAATCCTCACCTCCAGCATGACCCTGCAGAGTAGGTTTTGGACAAGAGCCATGCTCCATACACTCCACATTTAGTTCCTTGTTTGTCAGTTCCCTTCAAACTCACATCCCTGTGGTTCAGCTCATTCCCTCCTTCCCTCTCTTCCTGTCTCTGTTGTTCTGTGCCTCCCAGCCCTTATCATGTCAGCAGGGAGATGATATTCCTCCCCCCCAGTACTGTTGAATTCAGCAGAGCCCTATGGAGAGAAAGGATTTGTCCATAGGAGGTTTTCCAAGTCACACCAGAAGGCACCAAGTCCTTGGAAGCTGAGCATGGATCCTCTGTGGGATTTCTGTATCCAAAGTAGCGTGGCCAGCAGGCCCAGGGCAGTGAGCCTTCCCCTGGACTCTGCCTTGGGGAGGCCACACCTTGAGTGTTGTGTTGAGTTCTGGGCCCCTGAGTTGAGGCAAGAGATTGAGGGGCTGGAGCGGGGCCAGAGAAGAGCAACGAGGCTGGAGAAGGGAGTGGAGCACAAGTGCTGTGGGGAGAGGCTGAGGGAGCTGGGGNCCTGGGAGAAGCAAAACATGAGACAAAAGAAAGGGGTCACAGCATCACACAGTGACAGAATGTGCTGGGTTGGAAGGGACCCACAAGGATCAGCCAGTCCAACCCTCAGCCCTGCACAAAACCAGCCCCAACAGTCACACTCTGTGCCCCAGAGCATCATCCAAACCCTCCTGGAGCTCTGGCAGCCTTGGGGCTGTGCCCACTGCCCTGGGGAGCCTGGTCAGTGCCCACCACCCTCTGGGGGAAGAACCTTTCCCTGAGCTCCAACCTGACCCTGCCCTGGCACAGCTCCAGCCATTCCCTGGGTGCTGTCCCTGGTCCCCACAGAGCAGAGCTCAGTGCCTGCCCCTCCTCTGCCCCTGCTGAGGAGGTTGTCCCTGCAATGAGGTCTCCCCTCTGTCTCCTCTTCTCCAGCTGAACACACCAAGTGCCCTCAGTGCCCTCACATGCTGCCCCTCCAGGCCCTTCCCCATCCTTGTGGCCCCCTTTGGACCCTCTCTAAGAGCCCAAAAAGGGATGATCTCCTGTGGCTGAGAGGAGGGATGGGCTGAGCCTCCATCTGACAGAGCTCTGCCTCGTCTTTGCTTTAGGCAACAAATTGGACTTTTAAAAGCTAAAATGAACACACTCCTGCAGTAAACTCCATGGAAGTGAAATTCTGATGAGGGCTTCAGCACCCTGGTGCCTGCAGACAGGCTCTCCACTCGCTTCAATCCCCTGTCATGCTTGTTACTGGGAAATGAATTCCCTTCACACTGACATTTCATATACTTACTGATACAGCACATAATGAACACCTCGCCAGCCCTGTCAGCCTCTTGCAAAACTAACTTTTTATTACCTGTTTTCTCATTATTGTATTTAAATTTGCCGTTTTGTTGTCAGTGTGGGTGGGTTTTTTTCTTTTTAAAAGAGCAGCCCAGCATAACAAGTCTGCTCATCATGGTCCTGCACTGGGAAGCACAGCTTCCCATCACCCCAGCCAGCCCTGGGGGCTCCCCAGGAGGAGGCAGCAGCACTTCCAGGCAGCTGCAGAGGTTGGAACAGGGATAAATGAGCACTGAAGCACCTTCCTAGCATTAAGCACACAGCAGTGTGATCCCACACCTTCCTGACCCGGGGCTAACTACATCTCTCCCATCAGCAGGGCACTTACAACTAATATCCCTGACATTATGATGACTTATTCCACAGGTTTAGACTTATTTGCTTTCACTCTCCTGCAGTGTGCAACATGAGAGAGTGGCAGTGCACAGCAGCGCTCCCGGGCACCGCAGCCCAAATGCTCCTGCTGAAAACCTGGAGAAGCTGTGCAATCAGCCCTGCAGCACATCAGCTCCAGGCTCCAGCACTGAGCTGCCTTCTGGCTCCTGCTGGCTTTATCTGGGGCTAAATGCATCCCTGAGAAGGAGTTTCTGGGCTGGGAATGGGTGTGAGGAGACCAGCAGCGAGTGGGATCATCCACTCTGGGATCATGGCCATCCAATGTAAGTGATCACCTCCTCAGTTGACCTTTTCCTTTGGTCTAGAACATCAAATAAACAGAACAAACCACTCTGAAACTCCATGACAGCAGCCTGAGACACCTGAAATAACAGATAGAAGTGACAAGTGCTCCCAAGAGTGGTTTTCCTTCTTTCCCTGCTTGACACTTCGCTGTTCTCTGCTCTGCAGAAAGGTCTGATGCCTTTAAATGTTGTCTAATCTCACTTAAGAAAACCAGAAGCCTCGTGGAGAGTGAAAGCTGTTTTCTTAAGCTTTTAAAGAGCCATGAACACATAGATTAAAACAAAAACAACAACAACAACAAATGAACAGCACAAAGTGGCTTGTGCAGTTTTTATGTTAACACCCAGACACCACAGTATGAAATGCAAACCTACAATGTGTATAGAACATTTTTGTCTCATTTTCCCCCTCCAGTTACACAAGAATGGCTATAGAACATCAGGTGACAAGTCTGGCAACCCGGGCATCTGGCCTGAGGGTACCCTGCAAGGGGTAATGTGAAATTATATGTTTCATGATTAACTATCACCTTCATTTGAATATTCCCTCTGCCACTTTTGTTGTTAGGCCCCCAATTCTTGTGCTGGAAGAGACAAAAACCAACATCTTCTTGCTCTGTTTCTCCTCCCACTCGTGAGAATTGCACCAGTGACCTGCAGTCACTTGTTTGCAGGTTTGTGTCTGCCCCTGCTGGAGGAGTCCAGAGGAGCCACCAGGATGGGCAGAAGCTGGAGTAGCTCTGCTGGGAGGAAAGGCTGGGAGAGCTGGGATTGTTCAGCCTGGAGAGGAGAAGCTTTGGGGTGACCTAATTGTGGCCTTTCAGTGCCTGAAGGAGCTACAAGAAAGATGGAGACAGACTATTTCCAAGGGCGTGGAGTGAGAGGACCCTGAGATTAGCTCAGTGGTTAAAACTTGGTTGTAATAATGCCAAGGTCATGGGTTCAATCCCCTGTGTGGGCCATTGACTTGAGAGTTGGACTCGATGATCCTTGTGGGTTCCTTCCAACTCAGAATGGTCTGTGGTCTGTGACAAGAGGGAATGGCTTCCCACTGCCAGAGGACAGAGTTAGATGGGATAGTGGGAAGGAATTCTTGGCTTTGAGGGTGGTGGTGCCCTGGAACAGGCTGTCCAGAAGACTTGTGGCTGCCCCATCCCTGGGAGTGTCCAAGGCCAGGTTGGACACGGCTTGGAGCAGCCTGGGCTGGTGGGAGGTGTCCCTGCCCATGGCAGAGGGTGGGACTGGATGAGCTTTAATTTCCCTTCCAAACTAAACCGTTCTGTGATTCCTCACATTCCATTTCTTCCCATGTTGTTGCTCCTCTCTGTGCCTTTCCCAGTTCCAAGAAGTCATTTTTGAGAAGACAAGCCACAGAGCCAGTGCTGCAGCCCCTGTTGTGTTCACTGACTCTTTCCCATGAATCCTCTTGCCTTTTGACAGTTGCAGGGCCATGGGAAGCCATTTCCATAGAAGAATTTACAGCAGCTCCTGAGGCTCCCTGGGGAAGGAGAGCCTGGCTCAGAGCTCCTCACTCTGGAAAGCACAAAGCCCTGCCCCAAGTGCATCACTGCCTTTATCTGCCTGCTCACCCCATCTCACAAAGTGCTTCCCTTCCTTCCCACCCTTAATATCATCACCTCTCTTTCCACTCAGCCTTGACTGATCTTCCAGGCCATTTCTGAGCCCAGGGAGCAGGACATGGAACAGCTGCCCCCACACAGATCCCTGCAGAGCATCCCTCTGACCTCCCTCCCGCCCAGAGCCGAGTGGCTCTTCCTGCCTTTTAAGCACTTTATCCATGGGCTGACCTTTCCTGGGAGCCCACAGTGGCTTAGTTTCCTTAAGCTGCTTCACTGAGGAGACTGATCAAAGGCCTTCCAGAAATCTAAGTGGATTTTGTCAACTGGATTTACCTTGTCTACACGGCCAGTGGTGCCTTCAAAGATCTTTGAGGAGATTGTGGAGCTGATTCCTGCCCCTACTGTTCCATTTACCCGGGAAAGGAACCTGCTGAGCCTGTTCTTTCTTTCTCCCAGTTCATCCCAGTTCAGGCCTCCAACTCTCTGGACCTCCACAGAGCCCTTTTGAGAACCAAACATCATGTGAGCTGCTTTTCATATAATCCCTTGTGATGCCAAGGCAGTTTTAACTGAGAGGTTGCCCAAAGCTTTTTCATCCTGGGGTGAGGACTCCAAACCCCCTAATGAGGTCTGGAACAGACTCCTGGTCATTTCTGCCCTCGCCATGTGGTTTGCTCATCCTTTCTTTGAAGCCATATTAAAAAAGCAGGACACATATTAACATAAGGTCTCTCACCTTTGCTGAAATGCCATGGATTGATCTGGAATCTACAAGAGATGACAAGAGTGTGGATTGAAGAGAAAAACCTCCCCAGCAAGGGATGCAATACCCTCATCTCTGCCCCTGCCTCCATCCCAATAGAGCTGTACCAGCAGCAGGGTGAGAGGAAATTACCTCAACGTGCACCAGGGGGAGTTTAGATCAGATATTAGGAACAAATCTGTCATGGAAAGGTTTGTCAGTCATTGGAACAGGCTTCCCAGGGAAGTGATGGAGTCACCATCCCTAGAAGTGCTCCAAAAAATATGTGGATGTGGCACTTGAGGACAGGGTTTAGTGGTGGACATGGTGGTGGTGCTGGACTGATGATCTTGAAGGTCTTTTCCAACTTAAAGGATTCCATGATTCTAAGAAGAAACCAGTGGGCACAGCAGACTCAAAGTAGACATGATCACACTGGCAGAGGGCAGGGTTAGATGGGATATTAGAATGCAATTGTTCCCTGTGAGGGTGGGCAGGCCCTGGCACAGGTGCCCAGAGCAGCTGTGGCTGCCCCATCCCTGGAAGTGTCCAAGGCCAGGTTGGACAGGGCTTGGAGCAACCTGGGCTGGTGGGAGGTGTCCCTGCTCATGGCAGGGGGTTGAAACTACATCCAGATCCCTTCCAACTCAACCCATCCTGTGATTTTGTGGTGCTCATCTGAAGTCATCACCACTTTTTCCCATCTTCCTCACTGAAAAGAGACATAGAACCCACGATTAACATTCCTACCCCAGCTGGATTTTAGTAGCACCTCCAGGGCACAGCACTGCCTTCCCACATCCCTCCTGTCCATGGGCACCTCCAGGGCACAGCACTGCCTTCTCACATCCCTCCTGTCCACAGCACTGCCTTCCCACATCCCTCCTG
>VWZD01009269.1:153917-166622 GCA_013396695.1 Sakesphorus luctuosus
CCCCCCGCCCCCCAATGCCTGTTCCTGTCCCTGCAGAGATGGATTTCCAGGGAGCTGGACTGAAGGGAAAGGCTGGAATAACAAATGTACAATGGCCACATCTCCCCTCACCACACCCCAGCCAGGCCACATTTCCCCTCTAACACCAAACCCCACCTCCTGTGTTTTGTTTCTCTACAGCTCAGGTTGTTGCAGCACCTGAGCTCAGCCACAAAGCCTCAAGTCACTGTGCACAGGAATCTTTGTCATTGGGAATGTGGTGTTCCATCAAACCCCGTGTCCAGGAGTTCCCCAGGTTTCTGTGTCAGGTGCTCACAGAGGGGCCTGTGCCAGGTTTCAATTGTCTGTGTAGATGTTACTGTGCTCACACATTGTGCTACAGTCTCATTACCCAATTGCCTCCTCTTTCTCCCCCTTAAACACCTGCCTTGTTTGCTGAATGGATAATTGTTCACTCTAGGCTTTTATCACCCTAATTATTATTTAGTGTACAACATCCAAAGCCTGGCTCAAACAAACAGAAAACTGCTCATTTCCTCTTCAGTCTGGTTCAGCTTTTCTACCCAATGTAATTGAAAACTGTAGGATTTTTTTCCTTTCTCACCACATCATATAGAAATTATTTCAGATAGAAACGATTTTATCTATAAATTCATTTCCCAGCAACATCATATATAGAAATGAGAAACTGAGGCACTCAGAGACTAAAGCTCCTGAATATAACAACTAGTTTTTGCTACTCCTCATGTCACTGTCTGAGCATTTGCCATCCTTCTGCCTTGGCTGTGCTGAGTTAAACCTCCTGTAAAGTTACCTCCACTTCCACACATCAGCACTGTGGTCTACATTCCAAAGGCAGGGATCACAGAATCACAGAATCATAGAATGGATTGGGTTGGAAAAGACCTCCGAGATCATCAAGTCCAACCCTTGGGCCAACTCCAGTCCCTTTACCAGATCATGGCACTCAGTGCCATGGCCAAGCTCAGCTGAAAACCCTCCAGGGCTGGGGAATCCACCCCCTCTCTGGGCAGCCCATTCCAATCCCTGAGCACTCTCTCTGCAAAGAAGTTTCTTCTGCTCTCCAACTTCAATTTCCCCTGGCAGAGCTTGAGCCCCCCGTGCCCCCTTGTCCTATTGCTGAGTGCCTGGGAGAAGAGACCAACCCCCACCTGGCCACAACTTCCCTTCAGGCACTTCCAGACAGTGCTGAGGTCACCTCTCAGCCTCCTCTTCTCCAGCACAAACACCCCCAGCTCCCTCAGCCTCTCCCCACAGCACTTGTGCTCCACTCCCTTCTCCAGCCTCGTTGCTCTTCTCTGGCCCCGCTCCAGCCCCTCAATCTCTTGCCTCAACTCAGGGGCCCAGAACTCAACACAACACTCCAGGTGTGGCCTCCCCAAGGCAGAGTCCAGGGGAAGGCTCACTGCCCTGGGCCTGCTGGCCACGCTACTTTGGATCCAGGCCAGGATCCCATTGGCCCTCAATGGATGCTGCTGCTGGTACCTGCAGCTTCTTGTTCTGCATCCCAAGAGATGCAGGGCTCAAGATTCCCATTTTCCTATGGCTTTATTCCAGGAGGCTGCCCTGTCCTGGCCCCTGCCTCTGTGCCCAGGGTAGGGAATCCATCCCCACCCAAAATCCAGAGCTGCCCAGAGCACAGACCTTCTGAAGGATGGAAAAAACCCACCATTTCATCTTTATAGTCCAAACAGAATGAGAAAGGCACGATGCTGAAGTTGTTTTCTGAATGGCAGAACTGCTCAGGGTCAAATGAAAGGTCTCATTTTTAGATCAACCCTATTTGTTTCAAACTCCACAATGTAAAATTCATTCTGATTCAAAGGAAAATCAAGACCACAGGCAGGGAGCAATTCAGAATGTTCATGTTAAAAAGCAGGAGCTTCCAGGATTAAAGGAGTTTTGGACATCAATACAATTTCACAAGGAAAAAAAATATCCCTTTAATTCAAGCCATATTTTACAACAGCAATCAGTGCAAGGAACATTTCTAACCTGCTCCCATTGCAAGCACCGAGCAAGGTGCAGAATAAATAATGTGTGACCATGTTATTAGAAGTTGTGCAAGAAAACACCTGCAGAGAGGAGATGAAACAAAGATCTGGCCCCAGCTCCCTAAATCAACACAGGTGTGGTCACACCTCGAGGGCTGTGTCCAGTTCTGGGCCCTTACGATGAGAATGCTGAGGGGCTGGAGGGTGTCCAGGGCAGGGAGCAGAGCTGTGAAGGGGCTGGAGCAGCAGCTGAGGGAGCTGGGGGGACTCAGCCTGGAGAAAAGGAGGCTCAGGGGGGACCTTCTGGCTCTGCAATCCCTGCCAGGAGGGGGGAGCCAGGACAGGGGGTCGGGCTCTGCCCCAGGGCACAGGGACAGGACAAGGGGAAACAGCCTCAAGCTGCGCAAGGGGAGGGTTAGGTTGGGCATCAGGAGGAATTTCTTCCTGGAAAGGGTGGTCAGGCACTGGAAGGGGCTGCCCAGGGAGGTTTGGAACCCCCACCCCTGGAGGTGCCCAAGGCAGGACTGGCCATGGCACTCAGAGCTCTGGGCTGGGGGACAAGGTGGGCATCGGGCACAGGGTAGGCTCAGTGATCTTGGAAGGTTTTTCCAGCCTCAATGATTCTGTGCTTTTAAGTCCTTGTCCTTGACAGGGCAAATTTAGGACATGTTTTATCACAGGAGTTGCTTTCCTTTGAGGTTCACTGGAACCTTTCTGCACAGCAGCCCAAGAACTGGGAAATCACTCAGCACAGGGATCTCCTCTGTGTGCACACACAGAGCAGTTTGGGCCACACATAACTCTGCACTTTCCTGGTCCCCAGAAGATGTTCCATACCTATTTTATTTGTAGTGTAACATCAGGGGATGCTGCATCATGTTGCTGCTGTCACGATGACAGGGAGATTGAATGGAGTCAACACATACAAAGCATCGGGAAAAAAAGGCTAAAACTGAGAAAAACAACAGAATCATCCCTGAAAAAACAGGACTGAAAGGAAGATGAATGGTATGAGCAGTAAGGAGATGGAAAACAAAAAGAGGAAACACCTGGAGACAGAAGGTGTGAAGAGTTTTGGTCTCCTAAGAGTGGCTTTTCACCAGAGCCTGACAAGTTTAAGGGGGAATTTGTGTGCACTCCACTGACTGTGCAGAAATGATTTCCCAGGTTTCACCCAAGGACTGGCAGCTTTTTTCCCTCCACCTCCAGCCCCCTGATGCTCTGGAAGCCTCTTTTCCACAGCCAGATGGGTAAGTCACAGCCTTTTCTCAGACAAACTCTGTTCCACAGTCCTTCTTCCCCATTTGGGATCTGCAACACCATTCCTCCAAAATCTCTGAGGGGTGTCCTCAGCACCACTGGCCTTGCTCAGTTGTGCCACTGACACCTCTGAGCAGCCTCTGCTTTGTATTCCCAACCAGTAGTGATCACCTGGGGGCACATCCCATCCTGCCTCTCCTCTCCCTGGGCTGTCCCAGAGTCTGTCCCATGCCACAGCCTCCCATGATAGGTGTTGGGAGCAGCTGGAAGGCTGCTGGGTCTTCAGCACCTCCGAAAGTCCCACTCAAAGGTTGACAGGAGCAAGTGCACCTCCTCACTGGGCAGTTCATAAGGAATGTGTGGTGCCTGGAGAGGGATGGACTTGCTTTCCTATCTCACTTCAAACTGAGGATTTTGGGTCCCATCCCTGACACTTCCAAGCTCTCACACAGTGACCAAATGTACAACAAACCCACTTTTCTGGACTGAGAGCCAGAGCTATTGAACCCTTTCCAAAGGAGACTTACAAAATAGTCATGGTTCATGAGACGAATTCCCTTCTGCTTATTATTCAGCTCAGCTATAGTTAAACCAATTTAAGCTACACAACATAAGAGTTATTAAAAAAGATCTGTGCCTGTCAACTTTTCATTACGTTACTGCTCGACATTCACCTTGTACAAAATAAAAAAAAATAAGGAGAGGAAAAATAAAACCACAACAGAGGAGACTTTAAAATTAAACTGAAGTGTAAACCAGGCACGGAAGAGGAAGAAATTAAAACACTATCACTGGAACACAGCTTGCAGCAGCTGCCCTCTCCCCCTCCCAGCCCAAGGGCATCAAACAGCGATCCAAAGGAGCCCCAGCCCTGCTCAGTCTTGTTATTTGTGGTTATTTGTGTTTGCCTTTCACACAGACCTCGCTGCTGAGGCACTTTCTGCCCTTCTGTAAGGGGTCACATCCTCAGGGATTGGCTGGGCTGGGCACCTCTTTGCTACCAACAAGTGCCCTCCACACCTCCAGCATCTTTCCCTTCCTCAGGAGGATCTTCCCTCCTCCTCTTCTCCTCCCAGGCAGCAGAGGAGGAGTGAAGTGCTGCCCTTCTGTGCCCCAAAGGGGTCGTTTTGCTTCAGAAGCGAGTGAGCACAACAGCCAAATCACTGCTCTTTATGTCTCACATGATGTTTATTGTCTGAGCATGGCACTAAAACTGCCCCTCTCCCCCTGCTGCGCAGGGATGAGCGGTCCCTGCTGGAATTGTCCATCCATGGCACGGAGCAGGAAATCTTTAACTGTCTACAACTTCCTCAGGAGGGACAGCACCTTCTCTGCTCTCTGAGACAGGGACAGGACCAGGGAACGGCTGGAGCTGTGTCAGGGCAGGGTTAGAGTGGAGCTCAGGGAAAGGTCCTTCCCCCAGAGGGTGGTGGGCACTGACCAGGCTCCCCAGGGCAGTGGGCACAGCCCCAAGGCTGCCAGAGCTCCAGGAGGGTTTGGACAATGCTCTGAGGGACAGGGTGGGATTTTTGGGGTGTCTGTTGAGGGCCAGAAGTTGGACTGAAGATCCTTGTGCGTTCTTTCCAGCTCAAGATATTCTATGATTCCATGATCAGCCAGCCCAGGGCTCAGGAATGGGAGGAAGGGGAGAGTCCCACAGTGATGCTCCTCATGCACACAAACTTAGGAGAAGGGAGACTGAGTGCATCCACACCTTCTCCTAAGACTGCTCAAGCTGGACTCTGAGCTCTTCAGAGAGCTCCTTCTTGCATTCCTTGGGCATCAGGAATGCCAGCAGTCCCACCTTAATGCTCAGAAGGCAAAGCAGAAGGCAACAAATGATTGTCCAAAGACAGCCCAGCACAGAGCCCTGAGCCCTTGGGCAGGTACAGGGTTATTTATCTGCATTTGATGCTGGATAAAATCCTGGTCTCACTCCTCTAAGTGCCCCAGTTATGTGTTTTGCAGGAGAAGGAGACTCAGTTTGCTCCCTGCCACCCCAGGAACCAAATGAAGGAGGTGAGAGCTGCACAGTTCTGTTATTCCTTGTTCCACTCGAGTGAAACTCCACAATTGGGCCATTGCAGGAGCCACTTGCTCTGAGCAAACACACAGTTGTGAACACCAGGATAATCCCCTCGTGGGGAATTACAGGGTTTGGAGGGCGGGGGGTGGGGGAAATCCAAAGCTCCTGGTGATGAGAAAGGAGACAGAGCAGGGAAATGAAGATGGAGAACTGGGAGCTTTCCATCAAATCCGAACACTCAGCCGGGCAGAACAATTCAAACTTGCCCAGCCAGCGGCTGCTCCCCAGTATTTGTTGAGCCAAAAAGCAAGGACAGAGATTGTTTAAAACAACTCTGAAAGGTTTTCAAGTGTTTGATAACGAAACCACTCCCTGGTGGAGCCTTTTCCCCTCTGCACAGCCCGAGCTGAGGTTTGGGCAGCAGGTTTCTGTGGTTTTACAGGTGCTCGTGATTTTAAGGATATAAAGCAAAAAATAAAGCATTTGTTTCCAAGAAAATTGGCCACCAGACACCTGATCCTACAACCCTTCTGTCTACAAACAGCTTTTACTCACTTGGCAATTCCACCTGGTTGCCCAAGAGGAATTTTGAATGTGGAAGAGCATCAGGTTGGGAGCCAGGACTGGGAATTCTCCACCTGGAGAGGGAGAACAAGCTTCAGCCAGGGCTGGTCTGGACTCAGCAAAACACCCCGGGGGAGGGATCTAGGAGGTGCTGGGTGCTAAATGTGAACCCAGGACTATTCTCTGTCTTGGGTTGAGCTGACAAAATGCCAACTGCCCAGTACAGAGTGTCAGTCTCCCTCCCCCTCCCACTGAGAAAAGAGAGAAAGAAAAAACCCTGAAAACTCAAAACAGGTTTAAACTTAAACTAACCATATATTTTTATACAGAAAAGAGAGAATTAAAAGAAAACTACAATACTGTAGCAACCCAAGCACTCAACTAGGATTCAGGATGAAGCAGCAGCTCAGTAGGAATCCTGTGCCCTCATTTGCAGAGAGAAACCCCCATCATATCATATAGAACCTGAGATGAGCTCAGTTGGTTAAAACTTGGCTGTAATAATGCCAAGATCATGGGTTCAGTAACCCTGTGTGAGCCATTGACTTGAGAGTTGGACTCGATGATCCTTGTGGGTCCCTTCCAACTCAGAATAGTCTGTGATTAGTTATGAGGGGGACTGAAACACTCCCAGAGGGAAGGGGCAGGCAGGGGGCTCAGGGTGCCAGTGGGCATTATCATAGAATCACAGAATCATAGAATGGATTGGGTTGGAAAAGACCTCCCAGATCATCAAGTCCAACCCTTGGGCCAACTCCAGTCCCTTTACCACATCATGGCACTCAGTGCCACGGCCAAGCTCAGCTGAAAATCCTCCAGGGATGGGGAATCCACCCCCTCTCTGGGCAGCCCATTCCAATGCCTGAGCACTCTCTCTGCAAAGAAGTTTTTTCTGCTCTCCAACTTCAATTTCCCCTGGCAGAGCTTGAGCCCCCCGTGCCCCCTTGNGATTCCACAAGGATAGGAGCATTCTGTGGCATCCCACGTGTGAAATACATCCTAAGGGACATTCCCAGCCTGCTCATCCCTGGCTTGGGAGGTCTTGAGGGCCTGAGCCTCGAAAGGATTAAGGGTCAGCAGGAGTTTGAGGTGTCACAGGACACTGAGACCGCCATAACTTTTCTCTAGTGGGTTTTTGAGCTGCTTCCCATGACCAAAATTTGGCTCCTGGTGTATTTTGTCTGTCCCTGGCCATCACAAACAGGAATCCCTGGGGCTTTCTTACTCATCAGGAAGGATAAGGAAAGGTTTCTATTTCTCCTCCAGAACAGGGAATGGGGAGTTTGAGCACTCCCTTCTTCATCCCTAAGGAGGGGAACAGACCCATGGAGCAGGATATGCTGCCAGCAGCCCAGGGACTGAAAATCTGGGACTGCAGCATCCCTATCCTGATTCCTTATTCCTGAGGACCACTAGGAATGGGCCTCTCCATGAACCAGAGGGACAATTTCTGTGGGGAATTAGCCCAGTGTTAGAACACAAAAAGCAATTCCTCAAGTCCTGAAAGCACCTTAAACCCTGCAAGCAATTGCCAGAGAGCACATTTAAATGGAATGGTGTTCCCACTAAGCAGATAACAGGAGAGACTTCAGAAAACAGGATCATTCCTGAGGAAGGTTTAAGGCCAATATTTCAATGTTTTGTTGCATTGTTAATTCTGGGTGCTCACAAATACTGATTCTCTTTGGCAAACAAATCCCAGAGTCTTTCACAGCCCCCAGGCAGAAGGGAAACACCTGATCAGAGGAAGTGTAATTAGTGGTTGTGATTAGCACAGCTGGCCCATCACCCCACTCCCAGATAAGAACCTGTCCCACTACTGGAAGCCCCTCAGGGAAGGAGAAACAAAGACATTTATGGCCTGGAGAGTTCCTGTCTAGAGAATCAAACCAAAGCTGCCTCTGAAAGGCACAAGTCCATGCGGTTTTCCTCCAAAAAAAGCAGAACTGGCTGTTTCCAGGATGGAACCAGCCAGAGGCAGTTACGAGTTCTCTCAGGTTTGTAAGATGACTTTCTGCTAAAAGAAAACCAAAAATCTGCATTTAACAGCACTGACAGCAAAGAGAACACGATTTCTGCTCTGTTGTGACCATTTTTGTAACCCCCAGCAATTTTTTTAGAAATTCCTTCACTTATATCCACACTTAGGAATTTACTTTCCAAGAAATCCCAAAGTCAAAGGCAAACCAAAGGTGTTTCTGTAGTGGCACAATGAGGATTCACGTGAAAGAAAGGAGTAACACACAGCAGCAACTCCTCACCCATCCACAGGTGCACTGATGTTATCCAGTTTGGGCTGCTTAACTCCCTCTCAGCTGGGATTCGTCCCCCTCCAGAGCTGCTCTTTCCACTGATCACAGTCCAGGTTCAGTCAGCTCAGCTTCACCTTTAGACAAGCACCTGCAGTTCAGAAGATGAATCCTGCCCATTGAGGATCAGGGTAGTACATAATATATAATATATATATATATTATATATTATATATATGTAATACNGGGATGGGGAATCCACCCCCTCTCTGGGCAGCCCATTCCAATGCCTGAGCACTCTCTCTGCAAAGAAGTTTTTTCTGCTCTCCAACTTCAATTTCCCCTGGCAGAGCTTGAGCCCCCCGTGCCCCCTTGTCCTATTGCTGAGTGCCTGGGAGAAGAGACCAACCCCCATATCATATATATCATGTCCTGATATCCCTCAGAGTAAGGAACAGCTGTTATTCCCCATTCCCAGGCAGGGAAATAAAGGATAAACTGAAAGTTCTGGAGCTCACGATGTACATGAGCTTCAGTTTATGAATTACCTTCACTTCCCATGAAACTGCTGCTCTTCTAGAGCTACAAAGCCACTGCACTTGACTGTTCAGACCCAGTTCAGCACTGGGAAAGCTCAAGCCACTCCCAGCTCCAGGGCTGGCATGGCATGAATCACTTTTTAGTCCCATATAAGGCACAAAGGTTAGTGCTGACAGGGGTTTCAAAGGGCTGCCCTGATCTCCCAGTAGAAACATGGATTCAGTAGGATTTAAATCCATTCAAGCACAGATGTGTTCCTAAGGAATTGGCACTGAGCACCAAAACCAACAGGGGCAGGAAAGAAACTGGGGAAATTGTTATGCAGGGAATTCTGGACAGTCAAGTTCTGTCTGGGACATCTTTCCTTCAAAGTGGACATCTGTGCCAGTGAATTGTAGCTGCCTTAGTCCCCAGTTTGGTTTTCCTCAGCTCTTGGAAAGTTTTCTGGCTTGAACATAAAAGTTTTCCAGCATTAATATAAATCTCTTGAATTAAGAGGAATCTGGATGTGCATGTCCTGCCAGGAACCTGCCCTGGTGCAAACCACCTTCCACCACAGTGAAACCTTTCCCTGTCCTCCCTTCTCTTCTCAGAATCCAGCTGGATTCTTATTTCCCTCCACAGTCCCCAAGTCTTGCAAGCCAGAGTACACAGGGAACACTCCAGAGGCACTTGCTGTATTTTATCTCCAATGACTAATAATAACAGAGGTCAAAATTAACCAGCTGACCCAGATCCAACCTCTCTTGTATCTCTCTGCCTCATTGACTCCCCATTTCTCTCTCCATCTCAGCTGAAAATGTATTTGGCCCCAGCTGTTAATTCCTGAGTGTGTGTCTGTGTTTGTTATTTATTATTTAGCACAGCAAATCACCTTCTGAAGCAGTTCTCCTGAAAGGCACTACATAAAAGGAAGCTGCTTTTGAATATTTTAGGAACCCGACATCCTGCTATTGATATTCTAATTCCATTTGTTTGAAAATCAAGTCAGGCCCCAACAGGTTATTCAACAAATTAATAAATGTTGCGGCTTTTGTCTTTCTGAGGGTTTTCAGCCGCTGGGATTTGCACTTCCTTGTTTTTCCTCTGGTAAAGCCTGCTGCATTTGTTTGCTTAAGAGAGGAGATCTGATGTTCTTGTGTGATCCCCTGACTCCAACAGCTGGGGTTGGAAAAGCAAACACACGCTGGGAGAGATGCTGAGGGAGAGGAAAAAAGCTGGGAGATGTCTCTGCACCTCCCTGTGGTCAACGGGATTTTTATGGGAATTCTTTGTATCCCTCTTTGCATGTTCCTGGGCTCACAGAATCCCAGAGCGGTTTGAGTTGGAAGGGGATTTAAAACTCATCCAGTCCCACCCCCTGCCATGGGCAGGGACATCTTCCACGGACCAGGTTGCTCCAAGCTCTGTCCAACCTGGCTTTGGACACTTCCAGGGATGGGGTAGCCACAGCTTCTCTGGGCACCTGTGCCAGGGCCTGCCCACCCTCACAGCCAGGAATTCCTTCCCAATATCCCATCTAACCCTGCCCTTTTCAGTTTGAAGCCATTCCTCTTGTCCTGCTCCTGGGATTCTGGTAGCTTGGTGTCTTGCAGAACTTTGAAGCCCCTTGACATCTGGTCCAGGGGTGGGATGTGGGAGCCAGGATGCTCCTGCAAGGTGGATAATATCCCTGGGACAACCAGAACCTGCAGTCCTTGGGCACAGGTTATTCCAGAGGAGGATAACCAGGATTAGGCTGTGGATTTGAACCTTGGCTACACCTGCCTCAGCTCTCCCACATTGTCCTCCCATGATCTCCAAGCTCCCCATCTCCCAGGCCTCCTCCTTGGTGGGAACTGGTGCCCCAGGAGTTCTCCACTCTTGTGCCCCATTCCAGCTGCTGGGACCTTCCCCAGGTGCTGCCCTCAGTGCAGTTTTAGGGAAGCAGGATATGAGCTGCCATCTGCATGGAAAGGAGCTCCTGAAAGCCATCAGGATGCTCTGCTGAGCTCTACAGCATTCCAGGACCTACCAGAGGGATTTTTCCCTACAAAGGACCCAAGATGCTGTTTTCAATTAACATGAGCTCACCGGCCTCTTTCTGACCTAAAATTCCCCCTAAACAAAATACAAGAACCTGTTTGTTTAACCTGGACATTTAAGCCTCCTCAGAAGAGAAATAAATGCAGCCTTACTCAGACTTTCATCCTGTACACAAAAAGGAGGAAAGGGGGAAAATATTCTTTAGAGAATTAACAAAACCACCTACATACTGGGTAAAAAATCCATGTAGATCCTGACTAACAGTGGGTAGTTCTACAAAAAGAGGTCTTGACTTTTTTCCCCCAAGGAAACAGCTCCTGGACACCCACCCCACAAGAGGCCCAGCCCACAGCACCCATCCCAAGAGGAATGCTGGATTAACCTGGAGAAAGGCAGGAATTTGATGCAGTGAGGAGACTTTTCTCAAGGAAAAGTCATCTCAGTGGCAAATTGGCAGAAAAAGCACATAAATGGTTGCAGCACAGCTCTGCCCATTGCATTGGAGACCCAAATGGTGGTGCTGGAGTTAGCACAGGAGATAATGGCAGGAGTAATGTCCCCTCACAGGAGATAACACCAGGACTAATGTCCCCTCCGCTCCCCATAATGAAGTTGCAGCTTCACAGAGGGACTCAAGGGCCACCAGAAACCACAAGTATTAAACTGGAGCCTTCAGCTCCTAAAATTACTGCCTTAATTTATGTGCAGCAAAGTGCAGCAGGCAACACAGACTATATTTAGGATTTAAAAGGATTTTCCCCACTTTGCCTCTTGTCCTCTCCTTTAACCTCTCAGTAAATTCCCATTGGTTGCTGTTGCCACGAAGCCTGAAATTCTCATTTCATTCCACATCTTAACAGCCTGGTTGCTCTGTGGGAGCAGATCTTGGGAAATTAGCAAGAAATGGGAAAATCAAATTTGACAAATTTAACCTTGAGGGTTTTTATCTCCCCACCAATCCCAGGAGTAATGGAGCAGGCGACAGAAAGATTTTAATGCTGTTTTAACATCTCTATGCTTATGCATAGATATATATTTATTTGTATTTATCACTGAGCTCCTGATCCGTACACAGGAGCCAGGAAATGAAGCTGATTAATAGAGCTCCTTCTTCCAAATGCAGAAAGTAAATTCAGTCTAAATGACAATCAGTGAGTTTGATTTTATTCATCCCTTCAGTATCAAGTCTGGGAGAGTGTTTTGGACACAGGAATACTGATGTTGTCCTCCTTCCACACTCCGCACGATTTACTTCACGTTGCAAATCGTTCACATCACAAAGGCTGGAGGGCTGATGTTAATGTTGGTCAGCAGGTTAAATATTTATAACTTGTATAAAAATATATGCTAATTTTAAAAGAGTAAACTAAGCTTAGGACGTGGCTCGGGGCAAATTTAAACAAAGTCATCAAAGCAAGAGCCATGTTTTATAATAAAGCCACAGGCAGAGCACACCAGGTATAACTCTGAATTTCCTTGCTGTTAAGGACAAGCACTAAACTCAGGGCACTGTTTGCATACCAAGGGCTGCTTGGAGCAGGGAATGAATCCAGCCTGAGCCTGTGCTACAGCCCTTCCATAGAATAATGGAATGGTGTGGGTTGGAAGTTGCCTTAAGGCTCATTCAGTCCCACCCCCTGCCATGGGCAGGGACACCTTCCACCAGCCCAGGTTGCTCCAAGCCCTGTCCAACCCGGCCTTGGACACTTCCAGGGATGGGGCAGCCACAGCTTCTCTGCCCAATCTGTGCCAGGGCCTGCCCACCCTCACAGGGAGGAATTCCTTCCCAATATCCCATCTCTCCCTGCCCTCTGGCAGTGGGAAGCCATTCCTTCTTGTCCTCTCACTCCAGCCCCTTGGAAATAGCCTCTCTCCATCTTTCCTACAGACTCCCTTCAGGCACTGGAAGGCCACAATTAGGTCACCCCAAAGCTTCTCTTCCCAGACTGAACAATCCCAGCTCTCCCAACCTTTCCTCCCAGCAGTTGCTCCATCCTCTGCCCATCCTGGTGCCTCCTCTGGACTC